>PVJD01014618.1:0-28371 GCA_004026545.1 Mormoops blainvillei
TGATTAGGAGGCACACCAGAGAGAAAGCTGCCATAGAAGCAAAGAGAGCAGGGCTGTTTTCCAAAGGAAGAAGTGGTCATTCATACTACATTGTGGAGAGAAATTTTACAGGATAAGGGATCAAATACATAACTTCACTCTCACAGGTATTATTAGCAAAACTATGATGGGTGAGGAGCACAGTGAGGCTGGAGCCTACAGTGTAACTTGAAGAATGAGCTGCACCAGACCACAGAGAACCATATATAACAAGCAAGGAGGAAGAGTTTGATTTCTTAGGTCAATGAAGAGCCACGCAAGCATTGGCCAAGAGGGAAATCTTCTGTCCAAATCTGTACTATCTGCCCTTTAAAAATGTCATTCCAACTTCACAGACAATAGATCTTCACTTTTCATTATATTTATTATACTTTTATACATATTTATTATAACAGATACATTCTTACCATCATCTCTTCATTTAAGCTCATTAGATGAGAACTGAGGGAAAGAGGGTGACAGGGAGAGAAGTGGAGAAGATAAAACTTACCCATGAGTATGTATCTTCCTAACATACAGACTGTGGGATTATCAGAGTCGAGCAGGACAAAATCGTATCTCCCTTTGTGCATTATACGGAGGGGTTTAAAGCCAAAGAAGGAGGCACAGTGCATCCACAAGGAAGGAAATATGCAAGGGAATGAGGGAAAGAAAAGAAAAAACTGAATAATGATCTTCAACTTACACATCAGCATGTTTTTTCTAATTAATCTCAAATTGAGAAATTCGACCTCACTTAAAAAATTCAAAGATGGAACTAGGTACACATTCATATTAATTACATTCTTTAACAAATAAAAGCTTTTACCTTAGAAGTCGTAAAATACAAAATTTGGAGTATTTCTGATACATATTCTTCAGGAATATCATGATGTTTATACTGAATTTTTATAGTTGAGAAATTCTTCCTCAAAGTTGGAGTTAACTTGTATACCAGGTATCAGTAGCTAAGCATTTTCTCTCTGGGTCTCAGGAATCTTGGCTGAGAAGTGCAGGTTCTTCAAAAATTCTTCTAAGCCATCTGCTGACAGGCTAATGAGTCTTATCAGGGGGCAGGCCCCAGAGCGAAAGTACAACAGAACAGGTGCTCTTTACCTGACTGGAGTAAGCTCAGAAGTCTGCTTATCAAGCTGCTAGAAAGAACAGCAAAATAAGGATCAAAATCAAGACTCTAAACAGAAAAATTCATGGAATGCTTCGCAGCATACTTTAACATAGACCAGTTTAAAGTCCACCTTTTTGGTAATAGAATACCTTACAATCCAGCACCAAGCGATGGTTCTTTCAACTCAATTCTGAAGTGTGAATCAATCTTACCCCACTCTCTCGAGGCCCCAAAAGATACAGTGAACAGAAAAAGCACTGGCTTTGGAGTAAAAAGAGCTGGTTTTAAATGAAAACAGTAATCATTGATTATCTAACCTTGGACAAATCATTGAACTTCACACAGTATACATTTCCTCACTTATGGAAATAGGTATAAAAACACCACCTATTTCAAAGGATGACTATGATGGAAAAAATTAAAAGTATCTCAAAATTCTAGAAAAGCTTTCGCATCTGGTTTGGATGCAGATATTAAAAGACACTGTCACTCTCATCCTGGTCAGTGTGGTTCAGTTGGTTGGAGTATCATCCTGTAACCTAAAGGATGCAGGGTTTGATCCCCGGTCTGGACATACGCAGAGGGGGTGAGGAAGGGACGGCTGATCAATGTTTCTCTCTCACATTGATGTTCCTTTCCCTCTCTCTCTCTCTCAAAAAAATCAGTGAAAATGTGAATAACATGTCATTTAAGCTACATAATTATGGCTTGTTTAAAATACATCAGAGAACTAAGGAAACAAACACAAATGAACCAAAATCCAAAAAAGTGAGTCACAATCCAGAGTTACAGTCCAATGTTTATCAACTGAATGAATGAATAAATAAAATGTGGTATATGTATAAGAACTGAATATTATTTGGCAATAAAAAGGAATAAAGTACTGATACTTGCTATAACAACCATGAACCTTGAAAACAGTGTGCTAAGTGAAAGAAGCCAGTTACAAAAGATCATGTAGTGTATGATTCTATTTATACTAAACAGTCAAAATAGGTAAGTCTACAGAGATAGAAAGTAGAGTAGCAGTTTCCTAGGGTTAGAGGGAATGGAAAAGGAGAATGGGGGAATGATGAATTATGGCTAAGGGGTTTGGAGTTTCTTTTTAGGTGATGAAATCAGTTTCTAAAACTGATTATGATGATGGTTGTACAACTCTGTGAATATACTAAAAGTCATTGAATTGTATACCTAAAATGGGTGATTTGTATGGGTAGGTGAATTGTGCTTCGATAAACTTTTTTAACTTAATTATATTTCTATATACTAGGCAGGAACATTTGCAAAATGGAATTTTAAAAAACAATGCCACCTAAAAGTAAACTAGCAATACCAAGTAATGGTGAAGATGTGGAGCCGCTAAAATCCTCATACATTGCTGGTAGGGATGTCTATTGGCAAAAATCACCTCTGAAATCTATTTGGCAGTATATATTAAAGCTTAATAAATGCCTAGTCCAATAGCCAACAATTCCATGCTTATGTATATCTCTAAAGAAGAGAGTTGTTATGTCCATCAAGAGTAGAAAGAATAAGTAATTTGTGATTTATTTATACCTTTAACACAACTTATCAATGTAAAAGAATGAACTAGTAGATGTAAAGCATTGTAAAACCTAATATACATAATGTTGTGTAAACAAAATCCAAAAATATAGATACAACAATATGGTTCTTTTTATAGGAAATTCAAGATTAACATAAAAACATAGTCAATTATATTGCAGTAACTATGTCTAGTGCCAGATAGATACTTGAAATATCAGGGGGATCACTTCGTAAAGTACATCATTGTCTAATCACTTTGCTATGCATCTGAAACTTACAAAATAATATTAAGGGTAAACTGTAATTGAAAAATGAAATTTTAAAAATTGGTAAAGTACACATAACAAAAAAATATTAGGCTAAACAATTTGTGGTGATAAAAGTCAAAATCAGGAGCATCTCTGAATGAATATAAGGGTAAGACTGTCAAAAAGCAAAAAGGTGCTTTCTGTAGTGCTACAAATATTTTATAACTTGATCTAAGTGCTGTATAAACATGTAAAAATTAATCAAATTGCACACTTAAGTTCCTTGCTTTATATTTCAAGTTTAAAATGTTTCAAAGAAAAAGTTACATAATTTAGCACTAAATACCTTTTTACTCTCATGTAATACAAGTAAAAGCCAAGTGGTAGTGGATTAAGGAGCAGGCATAGAGGTGAAGAAGTAGACACTGTGAGTAGACTAATCTTTCTAGATGATGAGCAATGAGAGAGGAAAAAAGATGGACTTGAGGAGTAGGATCTAAAAAAGAAATTTCTGTTACTGGTTCAAGGAAGGAGACACTGACATGTGTTCAGAAGTTCAGGAAAAGAGTATAATGGAAAGAGGTGATGGAAGAACTAGAATTGATAGTTTATCATCATGGATAGAAGCTTAGACCTTCATGTTAGTCTTGGGATTCTTAACTCAATCACTTACTCTGTATAAGACTTTGCACAAGCTGCTTAAACTGTTCAAGATCAGCTCCTTGTCCATAAAGTAGAAGGAAATAATTTTAATTTTTTATAGTGTTGTGGTGTTTACTTACTTTGAGCTCAGTAAATATCTATTATACCAATTCAAGGAGATTAGGGACAATAGAATTAAGAACAAAGGTAGAGGAATTAAACTTATAAAATATCAGGAAAAAAGAAAATAACAGATTTTAAAAAGGAAACACTAAGTTTTAAATAAATAGCATGTGAGTAAAAAAAAGAAAGTTAGCAGCAAATTCTTTCCTTCTTCACGGTAAAATTTCCACTCACTAAAATACAGCCAAATTCAATGCCTATGTAAGAGGTCCTCAAACGCTTTGTAAGACCAAAGGAAATGCTGAGATTCTGACATTCTAGCAACATAATATTAAAAGAGAAAATCTTGTTTTCACTAGTCCTTATTTTCACTATAACCCTTTCCCCATGTGGAAACTTAAGGGATTACAATTTAGATTCTAAAAAAAAGAAAGGAGGGAGGGAGGGAGGGAGGGAGGAAGGAAGGAAGGAAGGAAGGAAGGAAGGAAGGAAGGAAGGAAGGAAGGAAGGAAGGAAGGAACGTTAATGTTAGTCTGAAATAAAACAATTCCAAACAACAGATATTGGAATCAGCAGTATTTACTTATATAATGCTTTTAAGCTTAGAGAAATTAAATTGCTTATCTTGTTAGTGGAAACAAACAAATAAAAGACTTCCATTAAAAAGGCAAGAAAGAGGTAAGTGGAAATTATACCAAAAATTTGCCTGTTCTTCAGACTTGGTCATTCCCAGTTATACCTGAAACTAATATACTGTCTCCTGTCAACTGTAATTGAAATTTTTTTTTAAAAATTTAAAGACTTGGATGTTCCCATATATTGCAAAAAAAAAAGGTTTTTATATTTTAAATGAGTAAGTTCACCTTTACTTATCTGAGGGAAGTCTGCATCCCTTTACTGGGTGCAAAGGGAAAACAAACCTGGAGTTGTCTCCTTTCAACAAAGCTTTTCTATCCCAGTTATTTCCAGACCCTGAAGGAGAGGGGGAGTGTGACAAGCTGAGTGTTACAAGCAGGTGCAAGTAATTGACTAGGCAAGTGTTCTATTGTCATAGAAGCAAAGCACATCAAATTAATGAGGCCCACAGAGACCCGGGAGGCTGGGCCAATCAGAAGCAATCAGGAGCCTGCCTTGGCATGCTTCTGCATGTGCTTTGGGCGACCTGGCAGCCCTTGTGTTGCATCTCAGACAACCTAAAATTTCCAGGAAAGAGAAATCACCTTCATATTCTTACTGTGTGTAAAGCTGGCTTTAAAACAGCATGCATTTAAAGCCCAAAGGTCACTATTTGAGCTCCATGCCAATTGAGTGGAAAATGAATCAATTAAAAACTTGTTTACCTTTTTCCTGATGATGTTTGTTAGTATAAATGATGTTGTTAAAAATGTAAGAAAAGTATCTAGGAGTCAGAAAAACTGGGATTTTCTAATGCTGCCATGGGCCATTTTTTTTCTTTAGACAAGCCATGTACCCTCACTGAGCCTCTGTTTCTTCTATAAAAATGAAACAATTGAATTATCTCTTCCTTCCAGCTCCAAATTTCTACCAACTACAAAAATACATTTCTTACAAATATTATCTACCCTTTGAAAAGTAAATTGTTTTATTCTTTTAAAAAATAAGCAATGAGTTTTTTACATCTCCAATTATAGCCTGAAAAGCCTATGGATCTAATGACCACACAAGAAGGGGTTTTTTTTCTTTCTTTTCTTTTATTGAATTTATTGGGGTGACATTGGTTCAGAAAATTACACAGGTTTGGCGTGTAAAATTCTATAACACATCATCTGTGTATTGTATTGTGTGTTCACCACCCCGAGTAAAGTCCCATTCCATCACTTTTAATCTTCCCTTTATCCTCTTCTACAACCCCCACCCCCTTTCCCTCTGGTAATCACCATATTGCAGCTTGTTGTCTATGAGGGTTTTTTCCCGTTAAGTCCTTCACCTTTTCACCCAGCGCCTCAGCCACACTCCCCTCTGACAGCTGTCAGTCTGTTCTCTGTATTGAGTCTGTTTCTGTATTGTTTGTTAGTTTATTTTGTTCATTAGATGTCATACAAAAATGAAAGCATATGGTACTTGTCTTTCCCTGACTGGCTTATTTTATTCAGCATAATACTCTCCCAATCCAATGTTGTCACAAAAAGTAATGTTTCCTTCTTTTAAACAGCTGAGTAGTATTCCATCACGTAAATGTACCCCAGCATTCTATATCCACTCATCTATTGATGGATAATAGGGCTGCTTCCAAATCTTAGCTATTATAAATAATGTTGAAATAAGAGTAGGGTGCATATATTCCTTTAAATTAGTGTCTCAGGTTTCTTCAGATATATTGCCAGATGTGGAATCACTGGGTCATAAGGCAGTACTATTTTTAATTTTTTAAGGAAACTATATACTTTCCACAGTGGCTGCACTAATATGCCTTCCCACCAATAGTGCACAAGGGTTCCCTTATCTCTGCAACCTCACCAAAACTTGCTGTTTATTGATTTACTGATGACAGTCATTCTGACAGGTGTGAGGTAATAGCTCATTGATATTTTCATTTGCATTTTTCTGATGATTAGTTATGATGAGCATCTTTTATATGCCTACTGATCAACTGTATGTCTTCTTTGGAGAAGTGTCTATTCAGGTCCTTTGCCCATTTTTAATTGGATTGTCGAGGATTTGGGGGGTGTAGAGTTTTATAAGTGCTTTATAAATTTTGGATATTAACCCCTTATAAGATGTATCATTGGCAAATATGTTCTCCCATTCAGTGGGCTGTGCTTTCATTTTATTGATAGTTTCTTTTGCTGTACAAAAACCTTTTAGTTTGATGTGGTCCCCTTTGTTTATTTTTCTTCTCTTTCCCTTGCCCATGGAGATATGCCAGAAACATATTGCTATGAGAAATGTCTGAGATTTTATTGCCTATGTTTTCTTCTAGGATTTCTATGGTTTTTGAGTCTAACATTTAAGTCTTTAATCCATTTTGACTTTATTCTTATATATGGTGTAAGAAGGTGGTCTTTCAATTTTTTGCACACATCTGTCCAGTTTTCCCAATACCATTTATTCAAGACACTGTCTTTACCCCATTCTATATTCTTGCCTCCTTTGTCAAATATTAATTGACCATAAAGGTATGTGTTTATTTCTGGGCTCTCTGTTCTGTTCCATTGATCTATATGTCTGTTTTTATGCCAACACCATGCTGGTTTTATTTCTATAGCCTTGTAGTAGCTTGATATCAAGTAGCATGATTCCTCCAACCATGTTATCCTTTCTCAATATTGTTGTGGCTATTCTGGGCCTTTTGTGGTTTCATATAAATTTTTGGAATATTTGTTCTAGTTCTGAGAGATATGTCATTGATATCTTCATAAGAATTACCTTGAATTTATAGGTTCTTTTGGGTAGTATGGACATTTTAATGATTTAATTCTTTCTATCCACAAACACTGTATCTGCTTCCACTTACTTGTATCTTCTTCAGTTTCCTTCTTCAATGTCTTATAATTTTCCAAGTATAAGTCTTTTACAAGAGATCCTTGATTAAATTTATTCCCAGTTATTTAATTTTTTGATGTGGTTACAAATGGGATTGATTTTTAGTTTTCTGATAGTTTATTATTGGTGTAGATACATAAAACTAATTTCTGGATATTTATCTTGTATCCTGCCACTTTACTGAGCTTATTTATCAGTTCTAGTATTTTTTGGTGGAATCTTTAGGGTTCTCTATATACAGTATCATGTCATCTGCAAATAATGGCAATTTTATTTCTTATTTACCAATTTGGGTGCTTTTATTTCCTTTTCTTGCTTATTGCTATAGGACTTCCAATATATGTTGAATAAGAGTGATAAAAGCAGACATCCCAATCTTGTTCCTGACCTTAGGAGAAATGCTTTTAGTTTTTACCCATTGGGAATGATGTTGCTTGTGGGATTGTCATATATGGCCTTTATTACATTGAGGTATGTTCTCTCTATCCCCACTCAACTAAGAGTTTTTATCATAAATGGATGTTAGTTTTAATCGAAAACTTTTTCTGCCTCCAATGATATGATCATCCTGATTTTTATCCATTATTTTGTTTATGTGGTGTATCATAAACATTGATTTGTGAATATTGTACCAAACTTGCATCCTCAGATAAATACCATTTGAACATGGTGTATGATCTTTTTAATGTATTGCTGGATCCAGTTTGCTAACATATCATTGAGTATTTTAGCATCTATAATCATTAGGGATATTGGTTTATAGTTTTCATGTTTGTAGTGGCTTTTTCTGGTTTTGCAATTAGGATAATGCTAGCCTCACAGAGCAAGCTTGAGAGTCTTCACTCCTCTTGAAATTTTTGGAATCACTTGAGGATAGGTGTTAGTTCTCCTCTGAATATTTGGAAAAATTTACCTGTCAAGCCATCTGGTCCAGGACTTGTGTTTGTTGGAAGTTTGGTGTTTTTTATTACTGATTCAATTTCATTAGTTGTAATATGTCTATTCAGATTCTCTGATTCTTTCTGATTTAGTTTTGCAGGAAGATTGCAGGTTTCTAAGAATTTATTTCACCCAGATTGTCCAATATGTTGGCACAGAGCCATTCTTAATGTTTTCTTTCAATCCTTTGTATTTCTGTGGTGTCAGTTGTTACTTCTCCTCTTTCATTTCTGATTTTATATATTTGGATCCTTTCTCTCTTTTATTAATGTGTCTGATTAAAGGTTTGTGAATCTTGTTTATCTTTTCAAAGAACCAGTTCTTGGTTTCATTAACCTTTTGGATCGTTTTTTAGACTCTATTTTGTTTATTTCTGCTCTGATTTTTATTATTTCCTTTCTTCTACTTACTTTGGACTTTGTTTATTGTTCCTTTTCTAGTTCTTTTAAGTGTAATTATAATTTACTTGACATTTTTCTTGTTTCTTGAGGTAGGCTTGTAATGCTATGAATTTCCCTCTTAAGACTGCTTTCACTGTGTCCAATTGACTTGGGGTCATTGTGTTCTTATTTTCAGTTGTCAAGGTATCTTTTGATTTCTTACTTGAACTTATTGTTAACTCATTGTTTGGTAACATGTTATTTAGCCTCCATGCTTTGTGTGTTTTTCAGTTTTTTTCTTATAATTGATTTCTAGATTCTTACCTCTCTCATCAGAGAAGATGCTTGATATATTTCGATCTTAAATTTATTGAAACTTTTATGTAATAAAATATGGTTTATCCTAGAAACTGTTCCATGTGCACTTGAAAAGAATGTATATTCTGCTGTTTTGGGATGAAATGCTCTGAAGATATTAATTAAATCTATCTGATCTAATGTGTTTCTCAAGGCCTCTGTTTCCTTGTTGATTTTCTGTCAGGAAGGTCTATTCGTTGATATCAACAGGGTGTGAAAATCCACCACTATAACAGTACCACTGTCAATCTCTCCCTTTATGTCCACCAAGATTTGATTTATATAGTTTGTGCTCCTATATTATTTACAAGGTGCGTAAATGTTTACAAGGGTTATATTCTTTTGTTGGATTGCTCCCTTTATCATTATGTAGTGTCCTTCCTTGTCTCTCACTAAAGACTTTGTTTTAATGTCTATTTTGTCAGATATAAGTATTGTTACCTGAGGTTATTGAATTTTGCATGAAATATATTTTTCCATCCCTTTACTTTTAGTGCATGTGTATCTTTCTGGGTTCTGAGATGAGTTTCTTGTAGACAGCATATATATAGGTTCTGTGTTCTTATCAATTCAGCTACCCTGTGTCTTTTGATTGGCACATTTAAGCCATTTACATTTAAAGTGATTATTGATAAGAACATATTTATTGCCATTATATTATTTTAACTATGTTCCTCATTTTCTTCTCCTCATCCTTATTCTTCTTCTTCTTTCTCCTCCTTGTCTTCCTCCTCCTCCTCCTTCTTCTTCTTCTTAAAAGAATATCCTTTAACAATTTTTGTGATATCAATTTGTCATAATAAACTCCTTTAGCTTTTTCTTGCTTGGGAGGCTTTTTATTTCTCCTTCAATTTTAAATGATAACGTTGCTGTGTGAAGTAGCCTTGGTTGTAAGTCCTTGCTTTTCATCGCTTTGAATATTTCATGCCAATCCTTTCTGGTCTGAAATGTTTCTGTTGAGAAACGAGCAGAGTCTTATGGGAGTTTTCTCTTGGTGTTTTTAATATTCTCTCTTGATCTTTAAACTTTGTCATTTTAATTGTGATGTATTTTGTTGTGGGCCTCTTTACATTCATCCAACTTGTTTGGGATTCTCTGCACTTCCTGGATTTGTGTATGTCTTTTCTCTTCACCAAGGTTAGGAAGTTTTCAGTCATTATATCTTCACATGGGTTCTAGGCTCTTTGCTCTCCCTTTTCTCCTTCTGGTACCACTATTATGTGGATGTTGTTACACTGTGTTGTCACAAATATCCCTTAAATTATCCTCATTTTTTAAAAATTATTTTCTATTTTTGCTGCACTGATTGGGCGTTACCTGATGTTCTGTCTTCCAAATCACTGAATCAATTCTCTGCTTCATTCAAAGCCCTGTTTATTCCTTCTAGTGATTATTCATTTCTGACTGGTTCTTTTTTATGGTTTTATGTCCTTTTTTATATTTTTAGAGTTCTAAGTTACTTGAGCATTCTTATAACCATTGTTTTGAAGCCTATGTCTGATAAATTGCTTGCCTCCATTTAATTTAATTCTTTTTCTGTAGTTTTCTCCTTTTCTTTCATTTGCAGAATGTGTCTTTGTCTCCCTAATTTGGCTGCCTCTTTGTGTTTGTTTCTAGGTATTAGGTAGATCTGCTATGACTCCCAGCCTTGGTAGGGTGTTCTTATATAGTACATGTCCTGTGAGACCCAGTGGTGCAGTCTCCTTCTTCATCTAAACTTGGTGCCCCAGGAATATCCCTTATGTAGCTTATGTGGACCTCGTATGGTAATTGGCTCTTGCTATTGGCTCATACTTGTATGGGGTCAACCCTCTGGCTATCTCACTGTGATAATCCGTCTCAGCCACAGCATATGAGCCACTGTGCTGACCACACGAAGCTGAATTTGCCTCAGCAGAGTTTGGTTGCCTGCCAAGGTCTCCCTTTGGATATGCCAAGTTTATTGGATTGTCAAGTTTATTGGAATCTTCTCTGATATTTTCTGAAGCTCGTCACTGTGTGCATCAATTCTGGGACCTCTTGCAAAGGACTATGGTGCATACCAATGTCAGTTGCTGCATGTGGCTGGCTCTTGACAACCTGTTTGGAGCTACAAAGTGATCCACAGTTTGTGACTCTCCCGGCTGGGCATGGGTGTATATGGGAAGGACCAGGCTGCATACCAAGGCCAGCTTTACCAGCACCAGACCTGGACACATATCAGCAAAAGTACCAAGGCACCCCAAGAATGTCCTCTACTTGACTTTGCCTGCCAGCTGCCTGGTAGTCTCAGTCACTGAAAGAGCCTCTGGTAGTATTTGACTTGCATGTGGTAGGTTAAGTGAGTCAAAAGGAAAGGGCAAGTGGTGTTCACCAGACCAATACGGTTTTAAAGTCAGTGCCATTGCTGGGTCTTAGACCACTCAACCCATGTCCCAGGGTATACCAAGTCTAGCTATAATCTGCTGGGTGCCCCCTTACCTTTTTGGTGGTGGGCGGGGGAGGGATTCTCAGGGAATCATCAAATTAAGGCCAGCAGAGTTTATCAGACCCAAGGAGACCACAGTTTTGTCATGTGCACATAGGACTCTGCACCAGTTGAGCATGTGAGTGGGAAAGTGTCCCCCACTCTAGAGCCACACCTCAGTCTGTCTCTGATTCTGTCAGAAGCCTGATCTCAGCAGTGCAGGGTTGCAGGGGTTTGAGAGGATGGAGTTAGTGGGTCTCCCATGAGGGAGAGGTGCTTATCAGGGTTTTGGGGTGGTGGGGAAAGTGGTCCCCTCCACAGAGCCACACAACTCATTCTATTCCAGATTCTTCCCAAACCTCAGCAAGGTGAAGTCACAAGGTGTTGGAAGGGTGGGGCCACTGGGAGCCAGGAGAGTGGGGCTAGCAGATCTCCCATGATTGGGAGGTGTCAGTCAGATTCACAGAAAAGTGGGGGAAATGTTTCCCATGCCAGAGCCACATAACTCAGTCACTGACACCCCCTGAGTCTTCCTAGACCTCTAACCCTGGCCCAGGCCACTGGATTCTCAGCAGGGGTAAGTTCTACAGGGTGGAGCAAGAGGGGGTCCAAAGGGTGGGCTCTTGCTTTTCCCCCAGGCAAGCAATTTTCAACCTTTTTTTAAACTCATGTCACACATAAACTAATTACTAAAATTCAGCAGCATACCAAAAAAACACTTTTTGCTGATCTGACAAAAGCATAAGTATAATTTTGATTAATTGACACCATACAGCTATTGTTGTGGTAGCTGTTGTCATTTTTTCTGTTTGACAATCTAAAGGAAAAGAGATCAGTGCTCCTAGCTAAATAGGTATTACACATCGTAAAAATTCTTGAGGCAAACCAGTGTACCTCTTATAGCACATGGGTTTAAAATCGCTGCCCCAGGCTGATGCCTCATGGGGAGGAGTGCTCTACCCAACATAGATGGTGTCTGTGGTATGGAACAGTGATTCAGTACAGGGATTCTGGTGATTGTCTTTTCAGCTGTCTCCCCAGAGCCATGAACCACAGTCTCTCTTCACACAACTCTAATATGCTCTGCCATCCTTCTGCTGGAGCCCAGGGTGAGTGGTTATGAATGAGATTTTGTGTGTTGGTCCTTTCAGAAGGTGCCTATGTCTCTAGCAGACTCACATCCCTCCTTGACAGACAGCATGCCTGCTGATTTTTACAATCAGATGTTATTTGGGCTCCTCTTCCCAACTCTGGTCCTCTGTGCTGGGTAATAGAGAACCTCACACTTCTCAATGGGAACCCCAGCAGCTGAGATATCCCGCCAGAATCTCAGACACCACTATGTAAGCAGTGCCAGTCCTTTTGGGGTCTCTGCCCTTTCTACCATCTCAATGTGAGTTCTTCTGTAAGTCCTGGTGATAAGACTTCTTCAGCTAGTCTTCAGTTGGCCATTCAGATCACTTGCTCTTTATTATAGTTGTAATTCTGGTTTGGTCCTGGGAGGTGATGAGTGTAATAATACCCACCTACTCAGCCACCATCTTGGGCCCTCCCAAAAAATTTTTGAAATTAATATTTCAGTAATATAAGAATCATTCACATATGGACAAGAATAAGACAATAATTCTCAAAAGTAAAAATAATTGTTACAGTAATGGGAAATAGCTTCTTTTTCTTTTAACTAATGCTAGTCAAACAGCATATTGTACACTTTTAGATCTTTGTGTATTAGGAATAAAATAGTAGTTCTTGGACCCAGATTCAAACCTTTATTGGGCTTCTGCATCTGTTGACCCCAGCACACTTCATGGTAAAGTCTGATGCTATGGTCTATACTAGGAATATTGCTCTTGCAGGTGCAAATCCAGGCCCACCTGAAACATTCAACTTCCAGGAAACAGGGCCACACTCCCAGGACAACCAGGGAGGCCAGCCACCACTTCCCAAGAGAAAAAGGGAACTGATATGGAGCAGATATTTTTTTCTGGATTTCTTTGTCAAAATGGAAAATATAAACTACCCAAGTGAATGAGGATATTAAAAATAGAGTTGATTTCTAAGGATTTAAAGTTCAATAGAGGGCCCTCTTAATAGAATTTGTACTTCTTATATATAACTAGTCATCATCTTGTATGAGTAGTATAGCCTAAACAAATTAATAAACTGGTTCCAAGTAAGAAGATCTGGTTTGAGTTTTCTTTAGGCCAGTTACTAACTGTCAATAGGCAAGTCACATACCTCCAGAACTTTCAGTTCTACCATTTGTAAAACAGCAAAGATAATAATTCCCAACCTACCTTTCTATACCATAGTAGGGGTAAAATGGCTAATTAGTTGGAGAATTCTTTAATATGTAAGAAATGCTTTAAAAATAAGGTTTTAAATTATTGAAAATATTATCACTTGTATACTTATTTTATTTTTGCTTTGGCCCTGTTAGCTGGTTATATAATTTAATTGTGGGTGGTGAGGCAGGACATCTGGAATAATGTTGTGAGTAATACAGTGAAACCTTTCTCCTGGAAAGATAAGCAGTTCAAAATTAATAAAAAAATATTCAGAGTCTCTGGAGCTTGATCCAAGGGTTTGCAATGAATTGAGAAGCATTTATTCAACAAAATCTATGGAAATTCAATAAGAGTATGAAGCTGTGGCATTTGAGCCTGGGACTCTACCCAATCAACAACAACTCTGCCTTAAGAGCTGTTTCAGCAGGCCCAGTGGTCTAGCAGTCAAGTAGCAGTTCGCATCTCCCCAGCTCCCTGGGATAGAAACACACTGGCGTTTTCAGGAGCCAATGAACATTAGTAATTCCCAATTTTCTGTAGCTCTATGCTACCTGTTCTGCTACATCAGTTCCTGCTGTTTAGAATGGAATTGGTCAGAAAAGCTGATGGACAGTGCAATCCTCCTTTCTTGCACAGCTAAGCTGCCCCAGTGGGCTTGGAAGTCAAGTGGAAGTTCCCATCTCCCCGAGTTTCCCAGGATAGAGACCACTGGCAGCTGGTAAGTATCAGCAGTTCCCTCTCTCCCCAGCACTGAGTTGCAGAAGATCCATACAGGGTAGTGGCAACAGGCAGAGTCACCAGTTTTTGCCTCTTCCTAACAGAGCCCTGTCTCCAAGAGAAGGATCTAGTTAGGACAGCTAGTGAAGAGTGAGTTCTCCATCTTCTGACCAGTTCCTGGTCCATAAGATAAAGGTCCTTTCCATGAGAGGATCACAAAAAGCCTCAAAGACTCAATGGTTCATGTCCTAAGGTGTTGTCAAAAATGATAAAGCAATCAGCTAGCAATCAGCAGAAGATACAGATGAGTATAATATGAATAGAGGAAGATCAGAACTTTAAAGGAGTAAAGGAGCCATTAAAGAGACCTGGCAAAACCCAAAATTATCCCTGGTTATGAGGAAGACTACATGCATGCCCAAGGCTTTGCACTCTGAAGAAAGAACAGAAGCTGAACATTTCAGGAGAAACAGATCTAACCAACCTAGTCTAGCCAAGGTACTAAACAGATAAGGGAGCAAACAACAGTGACAAGCCTTGGGGTGCAAGGAATTATACGAAGGGGTGACTCAGATATACATGAATATATGAGACATTTAAAGAAACAGGAATCCACAAGCAACAAAGAAAAGCAGGAAACATAAATTATATTTAAGGGGACTCAGCTGTTGGAGTTAGCAGACAAAGACTTCAAGGTCACTTTTATAAATATATTCAAAGACCTAAAAGAAACCATGCTAAAGGAATTAAAAGAACATACTATGACAATGCCTCACGAAATAGAGAATATCAAGAGGGATAGAAATTATAAAGACAGAAAAATAAAAATTCTGGAATTAAAAAGTGTGATAATCAAAAATGAAAAATTTACTAGAGGGACTCAGAAGATTTGAGATGGTAGAAGAAAGAATCTGCAAACTTGAAGATAAATTAATACAAATTATGTGATCTGGAAAACAAAGGAAAAAACAATAAAGAAATATGAACAGAGCCTCAGAGAAAGTGGGACGCCATTAAGCACACCAACATATGAGTAATGGGAATACAAGAAGAAAAAGGGGGAAACATTTTCAAATAAACATAAACTGAGAGAACCTTTTGCTAGCATACTGTAAAAAACAGGAAATTCTTTAAACTAAAAGCAAGATTTTCGGACAGCAATTTAAATCTACATGAAAAGAAAACAACATGCCGGTAGAGGCAATTCTGTAGATAATTATAAGGACAGTTTAATTGCACATTTCTTTACTTAACTGTATATAATTATATGGTAGTATAATTATATAACATTTATAAATGTAATGTATTTGACAATTAAAGCAAAAAGAAGTGGGAAAAATAAAGCTATATTGGAATAAAAAAATGACATCAGGCAGTTACTCAAAGCTACAAGAAAAAAAAAAGACCCATAAATGGTAAATAAAACAGTTAATATAAAAAACTCAATAAATATATATATTTTTTCTTCCTTTCTTATTTCAGCTCATTAAATTTAGTTATGGTTCTCCTTAACAACTGAGGAGCAGAACTGTTCCAAAATGTTCCCACAATTGTAATAAGCAAATTACACAGCCACAGCACTGGCTACATCTGAGAAACCTTAGCTTTTTATATGATGCCATATAAAATATATTCATAGATGTAGAACATAGATATTACATATTTATCAGTTCCTTATTAGCAACAGTACTCAGATCCCACCATATAATTTTAAGTGAATATAGCCTTAGAATGATATTCACTTGGTAAGAATTAAAGCAAACCTCAACCAGTACTTGCTACCAATATGATTCACTTTCCAAAGAATATTTTCTTCTGGTTTATTTCCATGTGTGCATACAACTTAAGAATATAAGTGCTCTCACACAGAGCAAATAAAAATAGAGAATATCATTAATTAAAAGTCATCAATTAAAAATCGAGAATGTCATTAGTCCCATCATGTAGGTTTTCTTCTAACCTCTGATTTCTTGTAACAGTACACTATTACCTATTGTGTTTTGAATAATTTTGGCTTTTTTATCTTTCTCTTAACATTATAACATAATAATTTGGCAATTTAGATATTCACAGTTCAGTAAACAACTAAAATATAAACTCTCAAGTGTTCCAAAAGTGAGGAAAAATAATACTTTTTTGGTATATTTTATTGATTATGCTATTACATTTGTCCCATTTTTTTCTCCCCTTTATCCCCTCTGCCCTTCACCCCTTCCCATTAAACCCTCACACATCTTAGTTCATGTGTGGGTTATACATATCAGTTCATTGGCTTCTCAATTTCCTATACTATTCTTAACTTCCCCTGTCTATTTTTTTGTTTTCTTTTGTTTTGTTTTGTCAACATTTTCCCAGGACACTTTCCCCAGACCCACACACCCCCATCTCTGACTCTCAATACTTCCCCCACTTGGCTTTGTCCATGGGTCCTTTATGCATATTCCTTGATGAACCTTCCCCTTCTTTTCCCCATTATCACCCTCCCTCCTTCCCTATGGTTACTGTCAGTTTCTTTTATATTTTAATGTTGCTGGTTAAATTTTGCTTGCTTGTTTGTTTTGTTAATTAGGTTCCACTTATAGGTGAGATCATATGGCATTTGTCTTTCACCACCTGGCTTATTTCACTTAGCATAATTCTCACAGGTTCTATCCATGCTGTTGAGAAGGGTAGAAGCTCTTTCTTTCTTTCTGGTGCATAGCATTCCATTGTGTGAATGTACCATAGTTTTTGATCCACTTATTTACTGTTGTGCATTTTGGTAGCTTCCAATTCTGGGCTATTGTAAAGTGTGCTGCTATGAACATTGTGGTGCATAGGAACTTTTATTTTGTTGTTGTTGTTGCTGTTGTTGTTGTTATTTTTTATTCATAGGTACTTTTGAATTGGTGCTCCATGATTTTTAGAGTATAATCCCAGCAGTGGAATTGCCAAATAAAAAGGAAATTCCATTTTCAGTTTTTTAAGGAAATTCCAAACTGTTTTCCACAGTGGCTGTACCAGTCTGCATCCCCACCAACAGTGCACTTGGGTTCCCTTTTCTCCACAACCTCACCAGCACTTGTTGTTTGTTGATTTGTTTATGATGGCCATTCTGGCTGGTGTGAAGTGGTATCTCATTGTGGTTTTAATTGCTTCTCTCTGATGGCTAGAGATGCTGAGCATCCTTTCATATACCTCTGGGTCCTCTGTATGTCCTTCTTGAAGAAGTGTCTGTTTAGGTCCTTTACCCATTTTTTAATTGGACTGTTTGTTTTCCTAGAGTGGAGTCATGTGAGTTCTTTACATATTTTGGAGATTGAACCCTTGTCTGAAGTATCATTGGCAAATAAATTTTCACATGTGATTGGTTCCCTTTTCATTTTGCTGATGTTTTCTTTAGCCATGTAGAAGCTTCTTATTTTGATGAAGTCCCATTGGTTTATTCTTTCCTTTATGTCCCTTGCTGTAGGGGACATATCAGTGAAAATACTGCTGCATGGAATATCTGAGATTTTCATGCCTATATTCTCCTCTAGGACTTTTATGGTATCGTGACTTATATTTAAGTCTTTTATCCATCTTGAGTTTATTTTTGTGTTTGGTGTAAGTTGGTGGTCGAGTTTTTTTTTTCATGTAACTGTCCAGATCTCCCAACGCCATTTGTTGAAGAAGCTATGTTTACTCCATTTTATGCTTCTGCCCCTTTTGTTGAATATTAATTGACCATAGAAACATGGGTTTCTCTCTGGGCTCTCTATTCTTTTCAATTGACCTGTGTGCCCATTCTTATGCCAGTACCAGGCTGTTTTGAATACAGTGGCCTTATAATAAAGTTTAATGTCAGGTTTTGTGATTCCTCATACTTTGCTCTTCTTTCTCAAAATTGCTGCAGCTATTCAGAGTAATTTATGTTTCCACATAAATTTTTGCAATGTTTCTTCTATATCTGTGAAATATGTCATTGGTATTTTAATAGGGATGCAGTGAATCTATAAAGTACTTTGGGTAGTATGGACATTTTGATAATGTTAGTTCTTCCAATTCATGAACATGGAACATGCTTCCACTTATTTGTGTCTTCCTTAATTTCTTTCTTCAATGTTGTGTACTTTTCCGAGTGCAGGTCTTTTATCTCGTTGGTTAAGCTTATTCCTAGGTAATTTACTTTCCTTGTTGCTAGAGTGAATGGGAATTTTTTCCCGATTTATGTTTCTGATATTTCATTGTTGGTGTATAAGAATGCCTTTGATTTCTGGATATTGACTTTGTATCCTGCTGTTTTGCCAAATTCACTTATTAGGGTGAGTAGTTTTTTGGTGGACTCTATAGGGTATTCTATGTACTCTATAATGTCATCTACAAACAATGATACCTTTACTTCCTCTTTCCCAACATGAATGTGTTTTATTTCTTTTTTGTCTGATGGTTGTGGCTAGGACTTCCAATATTATGTTGAATAGAAGTGGTAAAATGAGACATCCTTGTCTTGTTCCCGATCTTAGTGGAAAAGATTTTAGTTTTTGCCCATTGAGTATGATATTGGCTGTAGGTTTTTCCATAACACCTTTATTATGTGATGTATGCCCCTTTTATTCCTACTTTGCTGAGTGTTTTTATCATAAAGGGGTGTTATACCTTGTCAAATGCTTTTTTCCACATCTATTGATATGATCATTTTTTTTTGTCTTTCCTTTTGTTAATGTGATGTATTACATTTATTATTATTATACCATCCTTGCATCCCTGGGATGAATCCCACTTGATCATGGTGTATGATCTTTTTAATGTATTACTTGATGTGGTTTGCCAATTTTGTTGAGGATTTTAGTGTCTATGTTCCTTAGTGATATTGGCCTGTAGTTTTCTTTCTTTGTTGTTTCTTAAATTGGTTTTGGGATTAGGATGATGCTGGTCCCATAAAAAGAATTTGAGATTCCTCCCTCTCCTTGCATTTTCTGGAATAGTCTGAGAAGGTCAGGGGTTAGCTCTTCATTAAATGTTTTGTAAAATTCTCCTGTGAAACACTCCAGACCAGGGCTTTTGTGTGCATGGAATTTTTTGTTTACCACTTCAGTTTCACCAGCTCTTATCCAACTGTGCAGGCTTTCTGATTCTTCTTCATTCAGTTTTGGAAGATTATATTTTTCTAGAAATTTGTCCATTTCACCAAGGTTTTCAAATTTCTTGGCATAGTTGTTCAGAGTAATTTCTCACAACCCTTTGTATTTCTGTGGTATCAGTTGTAATTTCTCCTCTTTCATTTCTGATTTTATTTTTTGGGGTCCTCACCCTTGTTTTCTTAATGACCACTTATAGGTCTGACCATTTGGTGTATCTCTTCAAAGAATCAGCTCCTGGATTTATGATCCTTTGAATTGTTCTTTTAGTTTCTATGTCATTCGGTTCTGCTCTGATCTTGGTTATTTCCTTCCTTCTACTCACTTTGGGCTTTGTTTGTTGTTCTTCCTCTCACTCTGATGGATGTATGGTTAGTTTGTTTATTTGAGATTTTTCTATATTTTTTAGGTAGGCCTGTATTGCTATGAACTTTCCTCTCAGGAAAAGAGTCCTTCTCAAGGAAGGACTGCCTTCACTGTGTCCCATAGGTTTTGAACTGTTGTATGTTCATTTTCATTTGTTTCCAGAAGCTTTTTGACTTCTTCCTTGATTTGATTATTCACCCATTCATTGTTGAATAGCATGCTGTTCACTCTCCATGAATTTCAATGTTTTTAGTTTTTTGCTTGAGGATGGTTTACAGTTTTAAGTCCTTGTGGTCTGAGAAAATGCTTGATATGATTTCAATTCTCTTGAATTTGTTGAGGCTTGTTTTGTGTCTTATCATGTGGTCAATCTTTGAAAATGTTCCATGTACATTTGAAAAGAACATGTATTTTAATTCTTTGGGATGAAAGCTTCTATATATAATCAGTTAAGTCCATTTTATCTGATACATCATCCTTTTCCACAATATCCTTGTTGATATTTTGTTTGGAAGATCTAGCTACCATTGACAATGGGGTATTAATATCCCCTACTATAAGTGTGCTGCTGTCTATATCTTTCTTGTAGTCCTCCAGGATTTTCCTTATATATTTGGGTGCTCCTATTTTGGGTGCATGCAGGTTTACAATGTTCATGTCTTCTTGATGGATTCTTCCTTTGAGTATTATGAAGTGTCCTTCTGGGTCTCTTTTTGTAGCCTTTGTTTTGAAGTCCATTTTGTCTTATATAAGTATTGCTACCCCAGCTTTTTTTTTCCTGTCCATTTGCTTGGAATACTTTTTCCCACCCTTTACTTTCAGTGTGTGTAGGTCTTTTGCTCTACAGTGGGTCTCATGAAGGCAGGATGTGTGTGGGTCCTATTCTCTTATCCATTCAGCTACGCTACGTCATTTAATTGGAGCATTTAATTCCTTTACATTTAAAGTTATTAGTGATAGGTGCTTATTCATTTTTTCCCTTTGTACTTGTGTTTCTCTCCCCCTAGTTTTCTTCATCCTTTTAAAGCAGCCCCTTTAACATATCTTGCAATGCTGGTTTGGTAGAGGTATATTCTTTTACCCTTATTTTGTATGAGAAACTCCTTATTTCTCCTTCCATTTTAATTGAGAGCCTTGCCGGGTAGAGCAGTCTTGGTTGCAGGCCTTTGTTCTTCCTGACTTGGAATATTTCTGGCCATACCCTCTGGCTTATAGTGCTTCAGTGCAGAAGTCAGCCACTAGCCTTATCAGGGCTCCCTTGTATGTTACTTCCTGTTTCTCCCTTGCTGCCTTTAAGATTCTCTCTTTGTCCTTGATATCTGCCAATTTAATTATGATGTGTCTTGGGGTGGGTCTCTTCGAGTTCCTCTTGATTGGGACCCTCTGTGCTGCTTAGACTTGTGTGACTTTGTCTCTCCTCAAATTAGTGAAGTTGTTTATCATTACTTTTTCAAACAGGTTTTCTGTCCCTTGCTCCTCTTCTTCTCCTTCTCTTATCCCTATTATATGGATATAATTACATTTCATGTTGTTCTACATTTCCCTTAACTCCTCTACATTCTTTGTGAGTTTTTTTTTCATTTTCTTGCTCTTTCTAGGAGCTTTTTTCTACCATGTACTCCAGATCACTGATTCAATCCTCTGCTTCATCAAGCCTGCTTTTGATTCCTTCTACTGTGTTCTTCAATTCAGAAATAGTATCTTTCATTTCCTCATGGCTCTTGTTGATTTTTCTATGTCCTTTTTCATGCTGATATAGTTTGCAGTAAGTTCCTCAGAGTTTTCCTGTAGTTTTTGTAATTCTCACTGAGCTCAGTGTGCTCAGCGACCTTCCTCATAAGCATTGTTTTGAACTCAACCTCTGAATGTTTACTTGCCTCTATTTCATTTATTAATCTTTCTGAGGATTCTCCCTTTCCTTTCAGTGGGGGGTTATTTCTTTGTCTTCCCATTATTTGGATGCTGGAGTAAAACCACAAAGCCCAGGAAACAAACCAACAACCACAAAAATAACAAACCCATGACTGCAAAAATAAGTACCCCCTGCAATCCCACTATCAACAGCTCATGAAGCAGTATTAATAAGGCTGTAAAGAGATTAAGACTATTATAAGAAAGGAGAAAACTAAAGTATAGTATAAAATCTAGTGACTTAATATGCACCAACTTGATGGATAAGAAATGAATGTTAAAAAGCTATGTAGTAAAGAAAATATTGCAAATCATGGAGAAGAGCACACTGGATTTTGTCTCAGTAGCCTCTAGTATTTACCAATGTTTCTTCTTTCTGGATCCACTTCAGTGAAGTCAGATGTTTACCCCATCTGACCTTAGGCAGCCTACGAGACTTCCAGGGATCTACTGTCTGTGGCTCCCTCCTTTGGTTGTTAATCTAGTCACTCTGTGGTCAGCATTCAGGCTTAAGCACCATAGGGTAGAGCTGAATCCCTCCTGGGGTTGGGGCTAATGTTTCCCCTTAGGCTGCTGCTACTCGGAGGGGAGTGGTCTGTGTGAGATCAATGGCTGCTGCCTTATGGGTGATGACTCAGCATTGGATCCCCATGAGTACTCTCTCAGTTCTCTCCCCAAAGTTTATGCCCCCAGTCTCTCCTCAAGCATCTCTAGTCCACTCTGCCCTCCACCCCACTTTGCAGGGATCTACCGTCTGTGGCGGCCACTCTGCACTCAGCAGTCAGGCTTAAGTACCATGGGACCAGAACAGAGTCCCTGCTGGGGGCAGGTCTAATGTTTCCTCTCAGGCTGCCACTCAGGGGAGTGGTCTTCCTGAACAAGATGGCTTTGCCTCATAGGGGATGACTCAGCACCAGGATTCTGGCAGTTACTCTCTCAGTTCTCTCCCCAAAGCCTCTATCACCAGTCACTCCTGAGGCTTGTCTAGCCCACTCTGCCCCCACCTTTGCCAGAGCCCAGGGTAAGTGGCTGCAATGAAAATTTATGTGCTGGCCCTTTAAACGGCTCTTTCAGTGTCCAGCCATGGTCTCGGGCAGAGAGTAAGCCTGCTGCTTTTCATAGCTGACTGTTATCTGTGTACTTTCTGGGCTCTCATGCTGTACACTGGGGATCCCCACTTATGGTTTAGACCCCATTCTTCCCAGGGGCATCCAATTGGCCACTTAAATATCCCTTTGACAATGCCATCTGTGGCCTCCCCGCCAGCTCTCTTGAGTCTCCACTGCACTCCTTACCAGTCAGGTCATGTTGAAACTGATTCCTGTGTCTGTCCAAGGTTAAAGGTTTCTCTCTCACTATTTTTCAATTGTTTGTTCCAGGTGTTTTCTCCACAGTTTAGCTGTAGTTTCAGACTGGTCCTGGGAGGAGATCAGTGTGACTTCCATTCACTCCTCTGCCATCTTGCCCTAATAATATTTCTTAATCTAAAATTCCTCACCTCTCTCAGACTATAATCTGATGGGAATTACACAAAACATATGAATGATTGTTAATTGAGCATTTCACACTTCAGGAAATCTTTATACACACCTGTCTACTTAGGATTTATTGGTATGATTAAGCACAGGTTACATGAGAGTTGCATGACAAGCCAAAGTTAATAATAAATACTGTCAAGGCAAACATTATAACCGTCAACTATTTATTGTTGCAATATAGAGATGCACAGTTTTCCATACATTAAAACAATAGTGAGAAACATTAAAGTCTTGGTTCTGGATGTGTATCAAATTAGTTTTTGTGAGGACTAATCTAAGTCCAGTGCCAAGAACAAAGAATGGTTTTGTCGATATATTAAATCCTTCAGGTGTTTATGAGCCATTTGTTAAATTCTCATTAAGAATGTTTACAAACTTCCTCAGATAGAGCACTAAGATTGTGTGTAACCATACTGCAGAAATATATCTCCAAAATTAGCCCCCGGAATCTGCTCTTGGTTACACTTACCAGCCTTCAAACTCACCGATTCACTGAAAAATGGAAAAACCTACGCTTGACAGAAACAGCACAAAGGAGGTGGGTAAGAATGAAGCTGTATTAGAGGAAGGAAAAGGCACCTGATGGCGAGTGTCCTCTTCTAGGATGTCCCCCTCCTAAATTCATCCCAAAAGACAAAGAACCATGTCTTTTGCTTCTTTGCATTGGCATAAATTGCCTTGTATTTTATTAATCAAAATTTTTTTCTATTTAAACTTCCCTTGAATGGAAATTATCAAATTTAATTATTTCCCTCTTTCTCATCATTTACATTTTCTAAAAGATAATCATCTAAAAAGTCCTAATTAAAGAGAATGAAAGGAATAATTATAACTGTACTTATATTTTAGAGCACTTTTCTGCTAGCCCCTTAAGAGTTTTAATTATATACTATGTATTACATGTACTACCTTATTCGATAATCCAAAACAGTCAGAAAGGATAAGTGATCTTATTTCCTTATTTTTCACATGTGAAGAAACACCAAGTGACTTGTCAAAAGCCACATAGCTAGTCAGTGGTAGAACCAAGATTCTCAAACTCAGGTTGCCTGGCTCCACAGTCTGTACTCTTACTTTTCTGCTACTCTGTCCCCCAGGATAAATTAGTGTCATACATTTACCTATATACATAACATGTCTAAAGAACAAAAACAAATGCAAAGATAACATAAAATACTTCAAATGGTAAAAACACAAGAGGAAGAAAACATAACTAGTAGGAATGAGTTTTAAAAGTGTACACTATAAAGAATTACAATAAATGTAATATAAAAATTACATATTTATAGAAAATGAAATATACCCTAATGTTAAAAAACAAATGGTCAAAGAACAAATATTCAAATTATTCACCATTAATATCACTTTTCTAAAATAACTGCAATATCATCTTATTTTCATCACTTTACTAAACAAATATTTTGTAAGTTACAAAATATAATGCTGGGAATTGAGGAAATGGGGACGCCTGATCCTCATCATGCTTACCTCCAGTTACCTCCAGTTACCTCCGGTGTGGTGATGAATCAAGCATCAGCAGTAATCAAGCTGCGTATATGACTAAGGACATGTAGGAGGCCACTGGGGCACAAAGCAGAGCACCTGAAGTAGCTTCCATGTGGTCAGGGAAAATTCCCAGAAGCGAAGCACAAAGCAAGACCTGAGAATAGAGATGAGTTGGCCAGGTTAGAGGAGGAGAAAAAAGGATGTAGCCTTTGCAAAGGCTTAGTGGCAAAAGTACTGAACACTCAAGGAATGGGGGGAAAGGGTTCATAATGCCTGGTCCCTGACACACATGTATTTTTCTGCCCTAATCTCTACTATTTTCCATTTTCAAGGGAGAAATATAAGAAAAGAGCTCCAGGTTTGGAGCCAGATAGGATCGAATTAATATTTGGGTTGTGGCACTGACAGGCTGATCTTAGAGCAGCTGCTTACCCTCCTTAGCTTCAGGCTCATGGTTGGTAAAATCGTAATAACAACACTTAAATTGAATAGTTCTCATTAAAATGTATGTGATTACACTTAGAAGAAAGCCTGGGACAGAAACATTGATAAATGACAGTTTCCTTTCCATAAGCATATAAACTACCTTGGCCTCAAGCTTTTTGTAAAATTTTAAAGTATGTCTTTCCGTTTCTGGTTTTGAATTCATGTACTTGCTTTTTTCACTTAATCTACTATTGTTTTTACCAGTTGTGTAATTCAGATATGGAACTGGAAGAGATCCTAGAGAATTATCTACAGCTTCCTCAGGCAGGAATTTACTGGCATTTCAGGCAGCACAATTCTTCACTGTGTAAGATGGTCCTGTATATTGCAGGATGTTTTCCAACCCAGACTTGCAACTGGGGTTTGCAAGTAAATCCCAAGTCATTTTGACAAATAAAAATGCTGCTTGGGTGTCAGTATCATGTTAGGTGAGAATCCACTGATTACCCCACCACCCACATGCATACTCACATAGACACAATTTTTACCAATTGAAAACCTGAGGCTAAAAGGTTGATAGTTGCAACATTCCATTATTTTTTTCAATTTCATTAATTATTTTTTAAATTTTTTAAAATTTTTTAAAATTTATGTCCCAAGCTCTCTGGGGAGGAGGTGTTACTTAAATGCTACATGAAGAGATTTCTGATTCTTTTTGTTTTTTTATTTTAATTTTTTTTAATTTTTGCAATTTCTTCAATTACAGCTTACATTCAACATCACTTTGTATCAGTTTCTGGTGTACAGCACAGTGATCAGAGAATCACACACTTCACAATATGTTCCCCCAACGCCTCCAGCACCCAACTGGCACCATACATAGCCACTACAACGATATGGACTATATTTTCTATGCTGCATTTTATATCCCCAATGTGAGATCACCAATCTGTACTTAGTCCTTTCACCTGTTTCGTCCAGTCCTCCAACCCCCTTTCACTCTGGCAACCATCAATATGTTCTCTGTAGAAGAGATTTCTGATTTGAGGGGAAAAATGAAACATTTCATTACTCCATCGAAAGGAATTTAACAATCCTGTTCAATTTTTCTTTCAGTGCATTCAGTTAAACCTAAAGAGTTCTGGAGAAGCAAACAAGAAGTCTGAGAATATTTAGTCTCTTTTTCATCAAGAATCACTGTAATGCATAATCTCTGCTCCTTCTAAGCCAAGCTATTATTGGACATAAGATGCAACTTAGTGATGCATCATGGCCTATGTGCTGAAAAATAACATCAGCCTTAGCTATTGTGCAGACAAGTTTTACACACTTCAGTTGTATTAACTTTAACAATTTTAGTTCCTGAAGATATAACACTCATACCTATTGCTACATCCCATCAGGCTTAGATTTTTAAGTTCCTTAGAAATGTTATATGGGGCTTATATTTTCAGGAAATATATCTTCAAGTCTAATCTGGATGTAAAACCCACAATTTGTGTCAATAGTTTTTATAAATACATCTAAACTCCAATGAGTAAGTATCGAAATATCATGCAAATGCATTTACTTCTAATCACACAACCACACACAGCTGTCTTCCTCCAAATCCCAAAGTCCTGAGGTGCATGAGTATTCATAAGGGTCAATGAACTACAGAATCTGTGGAGACTTTAACAAGACAGAGGTCAGTAGTAACTCCATGAATTTAAATAAGTATATCAAACTTTTCTATTTTCCCTGAAGATTGAAAAAGAGAAAGATTTGAGTAACAGAATGCTACACAAAAAGGAAGTTGCCACATATGAGCCACAACTTAAAAACAAAAACTTCTAAGAGCCACATTTGGAAAGGCCCTGTCTTCTAATAGAATTTCCAATACAATGCCTCCAGGAAATGAGTGATGAATGTAATACTTGACAGTTCTCTTTCTGATATACAACTCTAGGAAACTATCTTAAAGAGAAAAGGAAATCGTAGACTCTATCTGGTTTCTGAAGCCTCAAGACCTGGTGACATTAAGGTAATATGAACTGTTTTTAGTACATATGCTGATAAAAGATCTTTCAAATTCCTTCACAGTATCTGAAACAGATTTCTCTTCTTCGTTTGACCTCAGTTCACTCAGTGCCACATATAACAAAAGTGGAGGGTAGTATGGAATTACTCTTACAACTGTATTAATTGTTCTTCTTCCAAGTGTTATTTTTATTTAATACCCAAAATTTAATTAATTAATGAGAAAACATAGTCCTTATCTCCTTTGCATTAGTGCAATTAAAAATAGAATATTTGAAACATATATCTCATTTTTACATTTATATCTAATGGAGTTTTTTAATGTGGTTTTAGGTTTAAAAAATGTGAATTGTCAAAGAACAATTATGACCACATGCTATACAGGCATAGTCAAGAAAAGGGTATGCAATAGGTTGTGACTGAAATGGTGAGCTCCAGTGGCCCACACAGAACTTTAAATACTTTTCTGAAGATATATAATAAAAAGAACCCAGTATATAATTTTTTTAGAAAACACACATTTTTAATTTGTTTCACTAGAGAAGAACCATAGATGACAGTCAGCAACAGAAAAAAAAAACACACCTCAGATGAATTTTGCTTCAGAGTTTAAAAAAAAAAGGATACTCTACCTAATGGGTATTTTTCCAACAACTTGTACCACTTCTGAAAATTATTATATCCATGAGTCCTTTTATACTCCATATTCAGCCAAACTTCTTTGGAAGCTTGTCTTATTTAAAAAATTTACAATAATTGAAAACATATTATAAAAAAATGCATCATAGATCTTTTCCCTGATATAACCATATCTCAAATAAAGATAAAAAGCCCACTGTATTGACAGTGTGCAAAATCCCAATTTTATACTAAAAAAAAAATCAATTTCCTTACCATAGCACATACAGTACACCACACATCAGAAGTCAGAACCCTCCCAATAATGAGAAAGTTTAAAATTATACTCACAGAGGAATTTGGTATCAACAAGATTCGAGGAGTTGGCAGATGATGGCGAAGTAGGTGGGAGTTAAACCCTCTTGCTCATGCACCCAACTGGGATATCTAGCCAATCTTCTGAAGAACTGAGTGGTCAGCCAGTGAAATTCCAGCTTATTTGAAATTTGGAAACCAAATATTGCAGAGGATGATACAAAACAGATGGAGGAG
>PVJD01014619.1:0-28369 GCA_004026545.1 Mormoops blainvillei
TCTTTTCGGGGCATAAGTGACACAACTAATGCTGAAGCATTAAAAAAACTGACTAGGGACACACCCTCCCTCCTCAGTTTTTCTTAACTGCAATAAAAACACGCTAGACCAGAAGGCATACTAGTTGAGTAATGGGGACCCTGGGAATCGAGTCAAACAGAACTCTCTTTTTTGTTCTAATATCTGTTGAAATATTTTCTAAGACAAACCAGTTCTCTTAGATGACCTGTGAAGAGAGCAGTGAAAGTCTCTGAGTGGCCCGAGGCCCATCCTTCATAAAGTGGGGCTTACCCTTCTGGCCTGTGGATCAAGAGCAGTCTGATCGCCCCAGGCATTAATTTCATAGGATTTCTCCTTAATCGACAGCATGTTATTTCATCATCATTTACTTCTTTCTGATGATATGAATAAATACCCCGGGAGGCTACGGTTCTCTCCAAACTGAAGGGGGCTTAAAGTGGTCCAAGGTCCTTCATTGAATTCGGGTGCCCTGGCTGAGGCATGGCTCTAGCTCTTGAGAAGATGATTTTAATGAGGGGCATGAAGCAAGATCCAGGGCAGCCTAGCCCGGCTGCCTTAAATATTGCGCGGAAGGTGCCAATGGAGCCCTAGCAGGCACCATCCCTTCCTGCTGCAGATAGAAGGTGCCAGGGCCAGCAAGAGACCACCTTGGGAGGAAAACTGTGTCTGAGCTGGATTCAAAAGGAAAAGCAGAATTTTGAGAATCGGAGATGGATGACAGGAGACATTTATGGTGGAAATAACGCTACGAGTAAAGACTTGAAGCGAGAAAAGCACTGTATAGAATTCAAAAACAACAAACATCTAGCTTGGCAGCCAGGCGTGGAGCAGGCTCTAAGTGTGCTCTTGAGGTCTTTGTGTTGCTGAATAGAGCATGGGGCTCAGTATTGAGAAACAGGTAAAAAAAAATGTGACTGGGGTAAGATTCTAACGAGTTTTGAGCACCGAGCCACAGAACGCGTGCCAACCCACGCACCGACCCGAGAAGGGGCCAGCCTTCAGGCTTTCCATCCTGTCACAGGAAGGTGTGGAGCCCTTATCCGTGCTCCAGGTCTTCAATTAAGTGTGGATGTTGTAGCCTTGTATTTACGGAGCTCAAGGTCAGACCAGTGTGATGTTGATGACTGCTGGGTGAGGTGAAGGCCATGTCAGAGGGGTCGTGGAAACAGGAGAAAACCGCCTAACTCCTGGGGGGTCAGAAAGGTTCCCCGAGGAGGGGGCCCCTGGGTGAGAGAAAACAAGGGAAAATGTCGATCCAGTAAAGGAAGGCACAGGGAATGTGCTCCCGGCGGACGGAGCCGTGGGCACAGAGATCCAAGAGTGAGGGAGGCAGATGGTAGATCGGCCGCCGTGCTTCCCGCAAGGATGCACTAGTCCCGGTGACTTTGGTGGCAGGGCACAAAAAGGTGCTCGAGCTAATGCCTCTAAATATGTGGGGCTGTTATAAGGATACTAAGGTCTCCTAGAACCCAAGGGCAATACGGCCCGTTGGGACGATCAGAGGCCAACGGGTCAGTACTGTTCCTCTGTCGCCCATGTGCTACATCACTTCTTGTCTCTGCTTGTCTTGCTTTCTTTATTTCTGTCTGTCCATCCATCTCTCTTCCTTGACTTCCATCTGACTCCACGTAACCCCTATCCCCTAACACTATGCAACCTGTCTGCACAGCTCTGACTACCTCAGCCTCTCAGCCCACGTGCCCACGAGAGGGCTCTGCTTGAACACCTCACCCTGATGGAGGCCATTCTTGGCACTAGACTACACCATAGAGATGTCTAGAGATTCATTGTCTTTGGGTGAGAACCTGTGGTCCAATCAACCGCGGCCAGGAGGGAGGGGCGTAAGGTCAGAGAGTCCACGTTTACTCATGTAGGGCTACGGCTCTTAATGCCCAAATCCCAAAGGTTTCAGGATGCCCCAGCTGTAACCGGTAGAGAAATCCAGGGATGAGTTGGTTGGTAGTTTGAATGAAGACCCAGCCTTGGAACTGAAAACATGGGACCCTAGATAGTGCCTCCAACCGCCTTCCATCCCAATCCAATCTAAGAGTAACGATCTGAGAGACACTGGCTTGATTGACGATCTTGGCAAGATCCTCCCATTCTGGACCTGCTTAGACTGCTAATTTCATTTGGAACAGCAAAGAAAAAATAATTTAATTAGGCATTTTTCTGCTATACCTATGGAGAGAACTAAGTGATAGGAATCTCTCCATCAAGTTGTCAGTTTTATCTTAAGCGCCCAGGGACAGAAAATGGCGGCGAGTCACAATGTGTGATTGAGAGAAGGTATAAAGTGCAACCCTCCAGTCAGAATGTTAATTCTTAGAATTTCAGTGTTTATCTGGACGGTTCGGCTTTGTTCGTTTCATTAAAAGTTCAAGACTTTCTCTGATTAAAAGTATACCACTAGGCCACATTTATTTCCCAGAAGAGAAAATAAATTTCCATGAAATGAAATAAAGAGCGAATAGACACTCATTTTCTGAATAACTATGTTTTCTTCTTGCAAAGGGCGCGCTTTCAGGCAAACACATTCGGGGGCCTCTTGAGGTACATGCTTGTCTGCCGCTGCGAGACAATGGTAATTAAAAAATTAAACAATTAAAAAAGGGAAAAGTTTGTCATCAATTTTAATGTTCCGTTATGTGAATTAATATTTCTTTTTATAATGCAATATTCTGCAATTTATCATGCAGGTGCAGTCCCGGCTTCCGCCTTGTAGATAATTAGTTTACATTACTCGACAGGAACGAATTGTCACAGGCGATCTCAAGTGCCTGCTAACAAATCACTTCTGCTGGGGAGTCATTGAGATTCTTCTCAGGCCCCTAACTATGGCAATATATGGCATTGTCCTTAAATGTTAACTATCAGGCTAATTAAAAAAAAAAAAAAAAGGTTCCTAGTCCAAGCAGGCTGTTCTTGCGACAAATCAACACGCTGCCCTCTTACTTCACAAAAAGGATTTACGTCCCGAAGTAGAATTTCCGTTACAGATTTCTCTCTCCTCCTCCCCGCACTCGCCCAGCCACAACCCAGCTCAGACACAAACCAGGTAGGACAGTGAAGAGACGCTGGGGAATTCTCCAGGCTGTTAATGAGACAAAATTACTCGGGGGTCTTTGCGCACCATCTCTGAAATTTGATCTCCCCGTTAAATATTCAGGAAAAAGAAAACTGACCTCAAGATCTAATTCAGACTGCCGGCACTTGTCATCATGGGGGTGAGAGCTATATTATGGATCAGTTTCCTCATAGAAAGAAAAAACTGGATTGTGTGATCATGTCTAATGGGGTCAGTATTGCAGAGTGGATCTACCTCACTGCTGTCCTGGGCACAGGGAGGATGGAGCAGGATGTCACTGGCACAGCCGTGATCCAAACCTCTAGCTGTTCCTTCTCTTCTTGTCACCTGAAACCTTTACCCTGAAGTCTACTGTACTAGGTATAGAAAGGTGTGTGTGTGTGTGTGTTGGGCATGTGGAAGGGTTAAGAGCCGTGGTGGGGAGGGTTCTGCCTCTGAGTCCCAGGAACTTGGGCCATGAAGACCACACATGCCAGGTAGAGAGAGGCAGGAATGAGTGGTCCGTGAACCAGAGGTGACAGCATTCTTCACAGAGGGTGAGGCCTGAGAGACGGAGCAACCTAATCGAGTCTTTAAGGGATGGGGGGACCAGCGCCAACACCACCCTGGGTTACCAGGGAGAAGGAGCAATGACCAAGAAGGTCAAATTTCAAAGTGTACTCAGACAAGGAATGGGGGTGTCAGACACGCAATGTCTGAACCTCACCTGGTATTCAGATACCAAGCAATCCAGGGGTGGCAGGGTTCAAGCCCCGGTGGCTCTGGAAATCACAGGCCCCAGTTGTATTGTGGAAGCTACACTAATCCCCATGGGCCTGTGGCAACGACTCTCAGCGCTCTAGGCTCCTGTGTGTGTGTGTGCATCTGTGTGCACGTGTGTGCGGTTGCAAATCGCAGCATTGCCACAGACCCTTACTGGTGCGATGCTGTAGGGCATCTAAAGGTAGCTGTTTGACTCTCTCGAGCGGAGACAATGGCCAGTGTGGGCCAAGAGCGTCACTCTTTATATTCTCTATGCACAAGACCCCCTAGAATGGCGGCTCCCTTGTCCCCATTCTTCTGCCCTGGCCCCTGCCTATTACCATTTCTCCACTGTTTGGTACAACCCTGCTCCCAGCCCAGGCTCCAAGTCTCCCCAGCCCAACAGGGTCTACAGAGACATGGAAGAAGGGGCTGGAGGAAGGACAGGTGCCACCTCCAGCTCCCGGATGGCCCAGGACTGATCCCACCCGCCACTCCCCAGCCCTGCCCACACTTCCTCAGGGACAGGCCCAGGGCAGGAGACCCCGGGGCTCGGCTTTCTGGAATGCAGGTTGATCTGCTTTCAGTGTTTGGAGAAGGGACGAAGAGTCCCATCTGCAGCGTCTCAGTGGGCCTTTGGGGGGACACGGCAGCAGGGGAAGGCCTTTTCTCTTTTGTTTCTGTCTTACCTGGCTCTCTCTCCGCTAGAAGCAGAAACCCTTTAAAAGCTGTGGCTGTGGGCTTGCTGGAAGGAGAGAAGGGTAAGGGAGGTTTGTCCCCAGATGTCCCCCAGTCTTCTTAACTGCCCTCCTTAAGGCTTTGCTCACATTTCACCTTCCCAGGGAGGCCTCGCTGGACCCCTTTTCTAAAACACCCCCTAACTCACTCCCTTGGTTTAATTTTCTCCCTGGTACTTATCACCATCAAACATTCCACATATTTAACCTGTTGCTCTTATCTGATAGCCTGCTGTCCCACTGGAACATCTGCTCCGTGAGAGTGAAATTTTAGTCAGTTTTGTTCCCTTCTGTTTCCCTAGCATCTCCATCTGGGTGATCAATAAATATCTCTTATCAAAAGACATGTGTCCTCTGGGCCGAGGGACCAAAGCTCCAGTTGGAGAATGGGGACACTAATGCTAAGAAGGGAAGCAGACAGGTGGCCCCAGATCCTTGCGAAGCTCTAGAATGAGCAGAGCTTGAGGCCCGGACAAAGGATTATTGCGACAACTTGTTTTCCTGAGGCATGACCCCCTGGGCCCCCACCCCCACCCCTGTTGTTAACTCCGCCTTCTGAAAACCACATTTCCCTCTGCAGGTCTCAGGATAGTGGGGGTTCTGGGCGAGGCCTCACTTCCTTCTGGGGGAGAGAGACTGGGCTCAGGTTCTATACCCCCGTCACATCCCTGAGTTTAACGGTATCAGGATTAAATCAGCATTTGGGGACTCACTTGGGACCCTCGCCACTGGATGCTCTGCGGGAAATGGGTCCAGCTAGGCTCAGCTCCACACCCTGGGCCAAATGGAGAGGGGACGTGGAGCCCCCGGCAGGATGCACCCGTTGGGAAGTGTTTCTCCCAGCCCGGCTGCCCCAGGGCTAATCTTTTTGCCTCACATGGGTTACGAGACAAGTGCAAAGTTGAATCCAACAAGGGCTCCATTCAATCCCATTTCCTCCTGCCTTTGATCTCTTCATTTCCTATTTCACTTCCCCTGACAATTTCCTCCTTCCATTCCCAGGACAAACAACTCTCGCTGTGGCACTTGGCCACGCTCAGTCTTTTTCCCAGACTCTGAGTCCTCTCTCGGCCACCGCTGGCCATGGCGCCAGGGACAGGCCAGGAAGTCTCCGGTGCAGGCTCTGAAGAGGCAGCGCTGTGGGCTTTGTACCCTGTGTACCCTCAGGCCTGGGAGCTCAGGTGTAGCCAGGGAAATCGGTCTATGAAGGCCTGGGGTCCCCCCGAAGGGAGGCAGCCCAATTAGTGACCATAAAGCAGGACTTTTCATGGTGACCAAAGGTAGATTTCCACCCATGGGTCCCTTGGGGGTGCTGACTTTGTGATTTCAGCCATTTGTGTTTTTCTTTCCTAACTGAGCTCATAGGTGAGAACCAAATATTCCATTAAAAAAAAATCAAGGTGCACAATGTTCTAGAAACATCTGTGTTTCTATTTTGACATCTAAGCCTCAATGTGAAATGGTTCCCGAACTAATCATATTAGTAAAACTGGCAAGATTAAAAGAGCCATAAACACACACGCTCAGTGTTTCAACATCCATTAAAATGTGTACAGCGGCCTCCCAGAATATTTAATAGGCTCGTATGATGACTGAATGTGAATTCATTCATCTCAGTCAAGTTGGGTTATTAAGATACACATACTAAGTGATTTGTCCTGTGTTTACCCTGAGCTGAGAAAATGGTATCTGATTTTGAAAAAAAAAAGAAAAGAAAAATTCAGAGCCGTTCTTTGTTGGAAGAAATGGGAGTCAGGACCTTACCCCACCCCCAAGTTTTCATGCCAGCTTCATGACAAGCAAACCGCTCAGTCCCTGGGGGACTCGGCCGTCCATCTGAGGAATTAAGAGGGCTGCCCGAATGATCTTTAACATTTTTTCTGGCCTTGACTTCTTTCAGTGTGGCGAATGGGGTAGACTGGTGCTCAAGAGGATGGCCTCTGGCATCAAACTGCTGCCACCGTTCAACCCCTGCCCTCACATCTTTAGGATGGGGTCGCTATAGAAAGTGAAGTAATCCGTGCAAATCATGATACCTGGCGAGTGGTCACGAAATGCTGGTTAACTTTGGGACTTCATGTAACATCTAGGCACTCCGATGCGTGCATTTCATTCTTGCAGTTAAGGACAGCTCACTTTAAATACATTATTTGATTTAACCATCAGCACAACCTTGCAAAGTGGATGGAGTTAATCTTGGTTTGCAGATAAGAAACTGAGACCCAAGAGAGATTAGCTAAGTTGCTCAAAGTGGCACAATTATAAAGGGACAAAGCCAGGATTTAAACTCACATCCAGACTGACTCTGTCTGGCCTCCCCTTGCACCCAATCGCTCTCCCTATCACCTCCGGTTAAGTGTATTCGGCATCCCTCAGAGATTCCAGGTACAGCTGCAAACGCTCCGCCTCTGGCCGTTAGCTTTTTCCACTTTGGGAAAGTAGAAGGAGCTCGGCAGTCTCCTGGTCACGCTGGCTCCCCCGGAGTCCAGGACTGGGCACTCACCCGGCACCTGTTTTCTCTCCTCTCGACTGAGGCTTAGTTGGCCCGGAGCGGCTTTCGTTCGTTGTTCTGTTTTTGTTGTAAGTTGCTGAGACTCAGACTCAATGACATCACATCTCTAGCATGAACACATAGCTGAGCCAAGTGGAAAAACCGGTGTCATGCCTATGTCTAGATCGGAGTTTCTCAGCTTTGGTGCTACTGATATTTGGGGACTCAGAATTCTTCGTTGTGAAGGCCTGTCGTAAGCACCCCATAGAATATTTAGCAGTGTATCCCTGGCTGGTGTGGCTTAGTGGGTTGAGTGTCGGCCTTAGAACCAAAAGGTTGCTGATTCAATTCTTAGTCAGGGTACATGCCTGGGTTGCGGGCCAGGTCCCCAGTGGGGGGCGTGCAGAAGGCAGCCACACATTGATGTTTCTCTCCCTCTCTTTCTCCCTCCCTTCCCCTCTCTCTAAAAATAAATAAATAAAATCTTTAAAATTAAAGAATATTTAGTGGTGTCCCTGTCCTCTACCCACTAGATGCCAATAGCAACCCTTTCCCCGCCTCAGTGTGACAATCAAAAATGTCTCCCGACATCACCAACTATCCCCCGGGGAACAAAATCACCCTTGGTCGAGAACCACTGGGCTCGATGAAGAGTGAAAAGCTTGAGGTTAAAGTATTCCGTTCATTCTGCACCGCCGTTTTCATCACACAGCTTTTGGAGTTACTTGGGTTCGAGGAAGGAATTGTTTTATCTGGCAACGACCTAGCCAATGAAACATTGGCCATCTTGAGATGCTTTGGGTCTGACGGCAGATTTGCTGGGACAGAAATAAATGCTTTTTGGTCTTGGTGGCTCTCAGGAGTACTTTCTCTGGGACAGTGAAGGAACCATGTTCAAAATGGTCTCCCCAACTCTCAATGGGGCCAGTGCCCTCTGCTGGAAAGTTTGGCAGCATTGCCTCAGAGCAGGTTGGGGCAAAGGGTTTGCAAGTTTGGAAAACAGCAGATGCACAAAAGAAAGGCTAGGGAAAAAAAAATCCAATTAGTAGGAAACTTTTGCATTGGCTTCCTTTGTACTGAGCCACTGTTTCCATGAGCTTTTTGACTTCTTGGCAGAGCATTTTTTGGTAGATTAACCAGAACTTCCTTTCTATCCTTCCATCTCTACACCCATCCAGTCCTTCATTGGTAATTACAGTAACCGTGTCAACCAAACGTTACCTAACATTTACTGAACACCTGCCATGTGTTCAGTCGTACCTCCTTGGGTCGCATCGGTATTTCTGTGGTAAGGGGGCTGGGATTACTATTATTATTCACACACGAGGGCGCAGAGACTTGAAGGGGCCAAGTGACCTGGCCAAGGTCACACAGTTCATATGGTAAAGAACAATGTCAAATCCAAACCCCATGTTTCAAACCCCATGTTATACCACTACATTCATTCATTCATCTTTCATTTTTTATCCACTCGTGAAATTTTCTTCCTAAATGTGAATCATTATTGATCTAAAGAAACACTGTATTGGTATCTGGTGTCATTCTGAATTTTCTCCCATTTATTTAAAGCATATTTTTCAGCCCTAGCTGGGCAGCTCAGTTGGTTGAAGGTTGTGGGTTTGATCCCCGGCACATAAACCAATCAACCGGTGAATGCATGCATGGGTGGGACAATAACTCAGTGTTTCTCCCTTTCTCTCTCACTCCCCCCACTAAAAAAAACACACACAAAAAGCAAAAAAACAAAAACAAAAAAAAACCAATTAAAAAAGCATATTTTTCCCCAAAACATCCCTTTTAGTCTCTGAAACCCCAGGAAGACAAGTTGCTTTCCTCCAAATGTGGACCCTAGATGCAGAATTCTAATGGAAAACAAATTCTTATGCGTCCAAGTGCTCATGAATCTCTCTAAAAATATTACATACGAATAACATTCACGTGCATCAGAATACATCAGAATATACCCGAGACATTGTAATTTATGACCCTGCTTATTACTTTAAAAGCCTGGGATTCTTGTAGAATATGGCTTAGTGGGTCAAACATTCCCTTCCCTCTCATTTATCAGGCTTTTGATCTCACCTCAGTCCCGAATGTTGGCACGCCTGGCCCAGAACTGTGTGCCGGAAGATCACACACGCAAGAGACCCGCTTTCCATTTTAAAAACTGGCGGGGACGCCTGGGCTCCAGCCCTCCTGGGTAAGCAGAGGGGGGATTGATTTCCCCGGCCCTCACTGCCCCTTTGTCTATTATTATTTTATAGTTTTGTTCTGCATTCCTTCCATTCAACCTCCAGTCCATAGAAGCCTGTTTCTTTATTAGTTACATATGTCTGCACCCTTTCACCCCAGCAGGGAAAGACAAAATATTCTGGAGGGCTTAGAGGCCAGGGATGGACAGCTAACCCATCGCCACCTTGAACTAATCGGCGGGCTGATGTGCTATTGTACCAGGCCCTGTTCTGTGCAGCTGAGCGGTGGGGTTTCAATTTGTAGGAGCATAAACAGATCCTAAAGTTGGAAGAACAGCTCAGTCATTTGTTAGCAGAGTTCAGATCAAATTATCACAGCGGTCCCCTGCTGACAGGCTGAACAATTACCTCCTTTTTTCTTGATCTTTAAATGTTTTCTGTTTCACTTAAGCCTCGGTAAATAGTTTACTTCTCATGGGCTTCATTTATTGACACAGAGAGGGTTGATTTATTTAATTTTGTTTCCCTGCTGCCTTCCCAGAAAGGAGTCGTAATGTTTTGTTGAAATCTCCCCCTAAATGATAAGTTTATCATGGTAGGCTAAGGAAGCGGTTTAATGATGTGACTATAAATTATCTGGCTTTTTTAATGAGAAGTTTAAATGCCCAAATTCGAAAGCCGATTTTTAAAAGCTTTAAACCAGAACTCAGCATCTGTTGCTTGAAAAGGTTGAAATGCAGAGTCAGAAAGTGGGACAAGGAGGGATGGCAGAGATGCTGGGATCGGAAGCACGGTAGGATTGTTCAAAACCCAGGAAGCTGATCATTCTTTTAGAGAAAATGGAGTAGATTCTGTCCCTTATGTTTGTCCGATCTCAGCGCAGATTCATTGATGTTCTGCGTGGGTTCACCGGAATTAACGCCAACATTTGTTTTCACTCTTTTTCCCTTCCCCCAGTTTCAACCCTTGACTTTCACTCGTCCATAGTTACATTTGTCTGCTTCTTACAGTCCTACTGGGACGGATTTATCATCATTTGCTAACATATCTGTCTCAAAATCTCAGCTTTGATCAGCTTGTATTTTATAACTTACATCTGTTCTACATTTAACCTTTTGTAATGCTGTTTTTCAAAAATATTACCTGATCTAACAAAAGAATTGTACCAGAGCAAGAGCCCCAGAGTGTAGATTGAAACACACACACACCCCCCCCAAACATACCTGCCTACGCGGCCATGCTTTTATTACTCTTCCAGAGTCACCGTTCATTAAATATATAAATCCGCCTCCTCCCCCCACCCCCAGCTTGTGACAGGGCCTCTGTCGGTCCAGGGGCTCCTTGCTCCCATCTGCTCTTGTCCCATCATCGGGACCCTGCAATTCGTGCTGCAGCATGTGGCTGTGGGCAGGGCGTTCTGCCTGAGACCACGGCTGGACCTGGAGCCAGCCCGCCTTCCCGTCCCAGCAGCCCGGCTTGCAAGGGGACAGAGGGCCCGCTGGCCTCAGCAAACTGCCACCGCAGCCCCGGTGGGCTCCTTTCCGGCATCTGCCTTCCAAGAGGTTTGAATTCAATTTCATTAGCTTATTTTATTTTAATAAAATTCTTTTTCTTTTTTACCGATGAATTAGGAAATATTTAAGACGCTCCAAAAACGTATTAAAAATCACGTAATAAACACTCATATACTCACCACCCAGGTTAAGAGATAAACCATTGCAAGTAAGCGAGGGGACCCTATCGACACCTCTCTCCGGTGTTACATTCTCCCCGCCTCTTCCTCACATAGAGCAGCCGCTCTGAGCAGGTAGCTCGTTTCCAGCTGTTTCTTTATCCTCCAACCACTGATGTTTGTTCCTCTACACACGGTTTTAAAGCTCTTCTACCCCCATGCTTTCCGTACCCGTGTTGCCTGTGTAGTGCCAGGCAGTCATTTTTCATTGCCACAGAATATTTCATTCCAGAACGAACATTTGCATTCTTTTCAACTTTCTTGCTATCGTGAGCCACGCTTTGTGAAAACCCTCGTGCGTGTCTCCCAGGGCACAGGCATGAGAGTTTCTCTCCGGACATCACCGAGAGGGACTGGCTGGCCCGCAGGGCACACACTTCTCCGCGTTCTGAGAATTGCCAAACCCTCCCCCGACACGGTTGTATGATTTTGCACTCTGACCCACGCATGATGCCATCAGACATTTTTAATTGCTGTCAACTGTTGGGAATGTAATGGCATCGCATAGCAGTTTTAATTGGCAGCTATTTACTTACTAACAAAGTTGCAACGAAATGACACAAAGTCTTATTACTTAGGACAGCAGCTGGCACATAGAAAGTATTCTTTTCGTAGTAGTCGTGATGGTTACGACTATTGCACATAGCCATCCTTGAGGCAGTTCCAACAGTGATTCTCCCCATTTATAGGTGAGTGAGCGGGGCCCAGAGACATCTCGCTCTGACACAATAGCTCCAGAGAAGCATTAACAGTGGAGACACCAGGGACGGGCAGTAGCCCGGGGTTCCATCACTGATGTGTTGGTGCCACCACCACATGGAGAGACTGACTGTCAGCTGGGTTGGGGCTACCATCTTCCCTAATTTCTCCTACACCTGCTCTGGGTTGAGACTCAATACGGGAAGGTGAAGGTCAAAGATTGGACTCTCTTTCTTTTTTTTTTTTTTGGCTCATGGCTTGGCGAGAGGACAGCTGGTAGTTGGCTCATCGCTGTGATGGGAGAAGGACCGCCCGGGCAGCAGGGGTCCCCACAGAACCAACTGAAGGTAACCAGGGCTCTCCTCCCCGCTTCCAGCTGCTCCCTGCAGAGCGTCCCTGGAGACCATGAGCTTCTTCACCAGCCTTGAAAGGCTAGAACTGAGTTTCCCTTCCTGCCATCCAGATGGAAGAAGGTATACCTGGGGGTGGGAGGCACATATGAGACATCCTGATGATAATGATGTGGATGATGAAGATGATGATGAGAAGGAGGAGACAAAGGAGGAAGAAAAAGAAGCGCAGTAGAAATGGGGACAGTAGAAAGTGGAAGCAGCTACTTTAAAAAAGAAATTTCGGGGGGGTTATGCATTTTGCTTTTTCGATATGTTGAGTACCCTGCGGCCATGTTACATACATTCTGGCATATGTAGAGCTCATGATAACTCTGTTAAGGAGACGGTGTCGCCTTCACTCTGCAGCCCAGCAAGACTGTAAGAATAAGCACACATGAGCAGGCTCAGGGCAGCCTGGTCTGGAGGGAAGTGGAAGTCAAAGATACTGCATTTTGACTTAAGTGTTTCTGGGCCTTGAACTCTCTTCTTTAAATGACGAGACTGATTTCTTCTGCAGTCGCCCACACGCTCTGCAAATGAGTCCTGTATGGTTTCAAACACCCAGGGCCCTGTGAACAAACACAAGTGAGACATAAACTTGAAGCTCCCTGTCTGGATTGCCTGTCTCCTTTGAGAGGGTCTCAGGTCGAGCCCTGACCGCTGGGCAGCCCTGTGGGAGTCAGGTGGTGGCTCTGGGTTGAAGAAAGGAGACTTAAGGTGTGCTGCACCACTCTGAGGAGAAGGCCAGGCCAAACCTCTTTTCTTTTAATTTCCAGAATGCATGGGAACAGCTAAGGTTACCAAACATGCTTCTCTTTATGGGGGAGAAAGCGCTCTCTCTCTCTCTCCCCCTCTCTCTCCCTGTCTCCCCCTCTCTCTGCTTTGGTTTTGTTGTGCCAAATTCTGCCCTTTGAAAAATGCAGAAGCCCATTAAAGATTAAGACTACAAACAAGCTTAAAACACATTTTAACAGCATTCAGAAAGGTCCCAGGTGTAGGCAGGCCAACGCGATATCTTGTTCTCCTAAATATTTCAATAGATAGACAAACTTTTGATTGCATTATCTGTTCATAAAATGGCTTTGAACTTTCCGCCAGCGCCGCCCACTTGGTCTTGCTCCAGCCCACAGAGGGCCAGGGGCAGATAAGGGGCCTGAGTGGTCCCGGGCGGCCGGGGCCTTTCATCTCACCTCGGCCGTGTACACGAGCCGTTTGCTTAGCTTGGCTCTGCTATCCTGAGGACCTTTTTAAAATCCTCCCATTTATTAGGCTCTAACACCCAATCTGTAAATAAGCCAGAAGAAATGTACATTTCAGCAGCGGCGGGAGCGCCCTGGGCTTCCAGGCAGGCTGGTCGCTCCCTCTTGCTCATTATTTTCCCTGGGTCTCCTCTGCCCTCCTTCACCCTCCCTCCGGGTCTCCTCCCTCCCTCCCCTCCCCTGCCTCCTTTCCTCTGCTTCACCCACTTGCAGATAACGAAATGAAAGTCAACTAGATTGGCCGCATTTTTGAGGTAGGCTTTTTAAGTTTACATATCAAGAAATAGTAAAAATGGTGAAGAATACAGACACAGAGCCAGACTGCCTGGTCTTGACCTCTGCTGGTGTGGGTCTTGGCTGTATGACCTTAGGCAATTTACGTGCCCTCTCTGTGCCTCAGTTTTCTCATCAGTAAAATGGGGACAGGAACAGCCACCCCATGCTACTGCTGTGAGGCACAGCTGAGTGACGTACACCATATAAAGGACTTAGACCAGGGCTTAGCACACGGTACACGCTAACTCTCGGCCAGTGTTATCATTGCTATAGTGTTAGTATTTAATACAGGAAGCTTTGAGCTTGTTTTCATGGAATTCCCAGTGGTCTCTGAAAGAGTCGTACTCCGCCATGTGGCTTTGGACAAGCACCTCCATGGCCAGGATGTGAGCCCCTTGACAAGATGGATTCCCTGTGGCTGTACCTGGTGCCCCTCCTCCTCCTCAAGGACAGATGAAGGGCAAATGAAGTGGACACGACTGCCCTGCACTCACAAAAGCTGACAGTGTTGCCTGACAAGGCCCCTCCTTCCCCACTTCCGTCACTCAGCCTTCAAAGGATGGCAGGGCCTATCTGGTAGCAATATTTTAAATGGCGGGGGGCCGGGGTGACGCTGCATTTAGGCTGATCCGAGCAAGCCCTGATGAGAGGCTCACAGACGGAAGTTTTGGTGGCCAGAGGCACATCCCTGAGAGGGAATGCAGCCACCTCCTGGCCATGCCGCGCCCCTTGTGGCAGAATGGTGGAGCCCACCCAGCTCTCCTGACCCCCACGGGAAGGGCTGGCAGGAAACGGGGCCTGGAGGTCCCCTTTGCTCTGTGCTGGGCCCACCTGGAGCCTCTGATTCTCTGACGGGCCCAGGGCAGTGTGAGTGGAGGCTGCTACCTATCCTACTCGGTGGATGGAGGGGCTCTGCCTCCCCTCGCCGGTCCACCGTGTTGTCCCAGGAAAGCCCTGGCCTGTTTCTCTGAGAGCTGGGGCTGGTGGCGGAGGCTTTCCCTAGATGCCAGGGCAGAGCGGAGAGGACTGCAGACTTCCAAAGGGCGAGGGCCGACAGACTGAATCCAAAGGGAGCAGCGTGAGGCCCTCACGGGCTGTGTACAAACAGAAATGTCGAATATCCATTTTCCCTAAATGCATCGCCAGTACAAGCTTCGGTGACCTTCTCCAGAAATTTCCTCGGAGGGGACTGTGGCCGCTGGTGTCCACTTTCCCTCCTCTCGGGCCCCACCGTCCATGGGTCACTATTGCTGGAAACCTTATCGGGACGCCCTGTAAAGAAGCCTGGAGCATGGTGGGCACTCCTTACATGCTTGTTGAATGAATGAATGAGCGAGTGAATGAATGAATGAATGAACAAACGAACGAGCAGGAGAGTAAAAGAAAGAAGTCAAGAGAGAGGACAAAGGGAAACCCGGGTGCATTTCCCATGTGGAATAGTAGGTACAGCATGAGTTTTAAGGCCAGAAACAGTTCTAATAGACGCGAACCGTGTGGCCTACAGCTAGTTATTCTGCCGCCCTCCGAGCCTTCCTGTCTTCATCCGCAAGCCAGGGGACGGAACCACTTAACCATGCAGCACGCCGGTCAGGATTAGAGACAGTGAAAGGAGGAGACCTGGCTGTGGCCATCCTCCGCCCTTATGTTGGTCACTGACGTGGCTGTTTCTCTGCCATCAGACACCTTTCGGTATCCATGGTCCACTACGTAAATATAAGGGATCCTCTTCCCCAGAGTCACTATATTGTCCTCTAAACCATCTTGTCCCCACAGGCCTCAAATGATAAGCAAGGCAGTGCAGCCAATAGGGCGGCCGTATTAACCGGGGGGCGGTGACAGTTTTGTTTCCTACATGAGAACGGGTTTTCCTTGGGGCAGCACAGCGCCGTCTGAAAGCCGGCGATCCTGACAGCTTGCCGCGTGCCCACTTTGCCTCTCCAATTGGAGCAAGTTACTCGGTGTCATAAAAGCAAGTCACAAATAAGGAGAGGACCAGAGGTGTGTGTGACTGCTGAGAAGACAGGGCACCAGGGACAGGCATGGGGACAGGCGTCACGAGGGGCATGTTTGCCAAAAGACATGGACTTCCAGGGTGGCGTGACGATGTAGTTCCCCAGCTGCCCTTCGATGGCTCCTGACACGTGCCAGGCATTGCGGCAGGCCTTCTGCTTTTTCAGCCGGGTTATGAGGGAGGCACCGATGATTATTACCCACTCCTACAGGTAAAGGATCGGAGACTATGATGCATCAGGTCTTTTTATTGGAAGCAGACGACTCCTAGCGCTGGGGCCAGGATTCAGGCTCTGCATGACCCAGCGCCTTGCCTGAGACTCAGTGTTTGAGTGGGGACCGCCCTCCTTATGGACCAGAACTATAAACAGTAGGCAGCGGTGGATACCCGCACACATTTTTAACAATTCCACGTATTAGACGCCTGTATTTAAAAACTAGGTGATCCTAGGTTGGGTTCTAAACTTCAGCTTATTGCGGCCAATCAAAGCTCTGACCACATAGCAAAAAGATTGCACCTCAGCAATGACTGCTAGTGAGTCAAGTGGAGACTGTCCCCTCTAGGAATGACAAACCAGCTCCAACTGGCCACAGCCCTCACCATTCCCTAGTGTCCCTCCTCCGCCAGCTTCGCTAGTTCCTTTCCTTCCTGGACCTGGTGGAGATTTGAGTTCAAGATCCTTGCCTTAGCCTACCTGAGGCCCTTGGGTCAAGGGCACCTGGAGGAAGCAATAGAAGTAGTAGTTTGCCCTTTAAGAGCACGATGAGATGAGAATTGGTGTGTGTGGCCGGCGGGGGTCACGGACTATGGTATGAGTGGCAGAGGCTGTTCCAACAGGCAGGCGTCTTTCCCTGGGGGTGGGGGCATCTTCGCTGGCCCCTCAGGGCTCAAGCATCCCTGAAAGCATCTCCTCACCGTGCTACTCCCTGACAGAAGCCCTCAGTGGCTCCTACCGAACGCACTTTATTTATTTCACGTGATCTCCAAAGAATCCAGACTCATTACAAACCTCGGTAAATGCTTTTCTCCCCACGGCTCTGTGGGGAGGCCAGCGACCCTGATCAATAGAAGCAAACTTTAATTTTTCTTACTGAGCGAAGACTATAGGGTTGGGATGGAGGGGAGCAGAAAGGGTGGAGGCGGGGGGGAGAAGTCTTAAAACAGTAGATTTATGATTTCCCGGTGCCTTGAGGAGTAAGCCATGTTGCTTCAATTTGGTTTGAGTTAAGCTTGCCGCAAACGTGGCTGTTAACGGGTCAGGCAGTCGAGCAAACCAACAGTTGGCCACGTTTGTGTGAACTCCTGCTTTTCTGTTTTTGCCAGGGGAAAAAAAAAATATTCTAATTTCTATCAGTCTAAATTGAGTTGGGGAGCATTATCAGCTGGAAGGAGCCTTCTGATTTGACAGGCCCCACTGTATGATGATTAATTACTTCTCAGCTTCATTGGACTTTTCTAATTTCCTTTCGCCACTGGCTGGAGGCACCGTGTGATAAGTGCCGCTCTTATTATTTCGTGCAAAGGAAAATGTCTATTACGCTCTGTCGTACAAGCGAGCAGAATAAAAAGGCGGCTGATCAGGACACTTGCAAGCTCTCTATCTTTATTTGGTCTCCCCTGGCCTGCCTTCCTCGCTTGTTCTAAGACAGAGGTGGCCACACACGGTTTCCTGTCAAAATAAGAAGATAAAATCATAATCTCTGTCAGAGTACTTGACATTTTGAAATTTGTATAATGATTTCATGGGATTTAATCCTCCAGCTCACCACAAATCCTCCGCCAAATGCAAATGCTACTAAAATATTAGACTGAAAAAGGTGAAGCTGTTCTCCTTTATCAGCCCATTAATTTGGTCATAAATTCAGCTAGAGAGGTTGCCGTATGATGTATAATGCTGAAACAGGAACAATAAAAATAATAATAATAATTAGGATAACTATGATTGTTAAAGACCCATAATTGAATCTGGAGAGAGAACGTGCTGCCTAAGTGTGCCCAGCACCTAAATGATAATGCGCAGGTTTGCAGGAGAGCGTGTGGGCCGGTTGTCGTCTTCTGACGACGGCAGACACCGCTGTGACAGACGACTGAGACCCTGCCGAGGCTGTCTGTTCTCCGGGAGAGGAGAGATATGAAAACGTATAAAGGACCCCACTTCTGCCACCCCCTCTGCTGGCTAATCCCCAGGCCCGGGCTGACACCGAGTTCAGGTACTCCCTGGGTGTGTTTACTGAGGCTTACGCAGGAAAAGCCCAGTGGAGCAAGTCACAGCTGCGTTCCTCCACGTCTGCACTGCGCTGGAGAGGCTGCCGGCTTCCCAGGGAGCCGTGCCTCGAGCAGGGGTGGGGAGGCAAGGTGGAGGGCGGGGCGCCGAGGGCTGGGCTGGAACCCTTGGGTCCTGGGCCCCCGCCCAGTCCACCTGGCTTCTGAAAACACGTTTGCCGGTGGTGTTTTGTTTCATTACCTTTGCAGGGAACACAGAGCAGGCTGGGAGCTGCCGAAGGAGGGAGAGCCCCACAGCTTCTCCTTTAAATAATAATAGTAACTAATGTTTAGTGAGCACCTGCTCTCTGAGGGGCGCTGCGCCCGGGGCTTTGTGTGTGTTACCCCACGCAGTCTGTGCGGTCCACTGGAGCTCGGTGCCGCTGTGACCGCATTTTACAGACAAGAGCGCTTGGACACCAGGTTCAATGTCTTCTCGCCCAGCATCACGCAGCTAGTAAATGGCAACACCAGCATTTGACCCCAAGACTGTCCTTCTCTCTCCCTCTCGACTCCATCGCCTCTCATTGCTACATCAGCTTTTTCTGTCTTTTGCAGAAGCCCCAATGAGAAGGTGTGTGGTGAAGGCGGCTGGTTGGGCCACGGCCTGTTTTCTTCATTCCCACGCGCCATTCGCTGCGGCTCTACTTGTCCCATAAACATTTGCTGCGCACTTGTTCTGTGTCCGGTGCTGAGCTGGGAACCCCCAGGCAAAATCCCAGGGTGCCTCCCCTGAAGGAGCTCAGACCAGCATTGACAAATAAACGAGGAAAACTGAACCCTGAAGGAAAACGCTACCACACAGACGTGTGAGGCTAATCAATTCTACCTGAGGGAAGAGGGAAGGCTGCGAGAGGTCATTTGACGTCTGACCTGAGCCTGGAAGGACATCCCAGGCAGAGAGAACAGTCCGGCCGAAGACTGAAGAAGTTAGGCTGACGGGGCTACTCGGTGGGGTGTTTGGCTGAGTGAGAGGGCCGAACCACCAGAAACAAAGGCAGGGAAGGCATTGAAGGCCAGGCCGTGAGGCACACCAAGGACTTTCACTTTAGTTGAAGCTCTGAAATGGACCGTTTGTGACCTCCGGCAAGTCTCTTCTCATCTCTGGGCCGCACTTTCCCCATCTGTGCAGTGCAATCAGTCATTAACCTAGAACAAGATTGAGAACAGTGCTCCCTGGGCTCCGCAGATAAAATTCCCTCGGTATGCATGTTGCTTTCTCTGACAGAGAGCCACCAACCAAGGGTTCGCATTGAAATCCAGATTTAGAGCTTCTTTTGAAAATGAAGCCACGGCAGACGGCACTCATGTTCCCACCCAGCCAGTGGTGGCTCACGCGAAGTAACAGGTGCATGGTGCAGGTGCACTTGGTGCTTTTCAGTTTGCCACAGCCCCCACCACTCCCTGTTGTTCCCCAACATCAAAACCAACTAAATATGTTCATTTGTCCTCATGTGTGTACTACTGATGAGTGGTTTTTTCTCAGGATAGTGGAAATTTACCTCTGAAACCATGAGGTTAACAAAAAACGTTAAAACAAAATCTAGACCAAGAATAGACCACATTTTAAGAGAAATAGTAAGGGCACGTTTCCATGTTGAATTAAGGAACACTTGGATGCGTTTTGTCTGTGAACAGAAGTGCGCTTATGCCGAAGGAACTCAGCTTCCTGTGCTCAGGGCTCCTGCTGGCAGCTGAGCGGGCGCCCTGGACTTCACCCGCCTCTTAAACTGCATTCCGGCTCCCGAGGGGCCTGCTGTGGAAACTGGGGGTGAGGGCCCTCACACAACACAGCTGCGGTGGAGGAACAGGGAGCCCAACTGGGGGCTGGTCGGCTGGCCCACCTCCAGAGGTGGCCCTCAGTGCTACAACAATCCCCGGTCTTCTCTGAGAAAGGTGTGCGAGTCGCTCGGGTAGGGAGTGCTTCCAAGCACTGACAGACCTTTCTGGAAGAGTGTGTCCTCCATTGGAACGTGGAGCCCCACCCCCGGCAGCCCAGGGAGAAGGGCAGGCCTGAGCGCTTCGTTTGGCACAGATGAGGCCCCCTGCCTAGCAGCCGGTGTGATGAGGTGGATTCTGGTGACATGTACTTCCTTTACCGACCAGGACACTGCCCTCCTGTGACTCTTCACCTTCCCTGGACCCGCACCCTTTGCTTGGGGACTTGGCAGGGCCCACCTCTTGACGCTGGGCTCAGTCACGTGACTTGCTTCAGTCGATAAGATCTTAGCAAGGATGAAGGGAACAGAGGCTTGACAGGCACCTGTGTGTTTCCGCTTCTCTCTTATTCCTCCACCTTCTCCGTGAGAACGCACCCAGGCCAACCTGTTGGAAGATGAGACTCGTGGAGCAGAGCTGCACTGGCTGGCTGTCCAAGCCAAGGCCTCTCTCCAGACCAACAGCAGCCAGCCAGCCCTGAAACACGGGAGAAGGCCATCCCAGGCGACAGAGCCCCCTTACCACACCACAGCTAACCACAGGTTCATGAGCTGGGCCAGCCAAGGCCAGAGGGACCTCCCAGTCGACCTGCAGACTCAACGGCTGAGTACATGCTTGGGGCCTAAGATGCTAGATTGTGAAGGGGTATCGCCGCATTATTGTGGCAGCAGAGAACTGGTATACCTGCCCCCCTCCCCAACACCACTACTACCGATGTTTCTTCCATAACAACACACTCTCTCTTCCACGTGTCAGCAGCCCCCATCTCGTAGCCCAGGATTACTCCTAGAAGAAGTGGTTCAGGGCCCTAAGGGTTTGGTGTCCTTCAGAACTGGGCCTGGAGTTTCACTCTGCCAGTTCCCAGCTCTGTGATCTCCCACAAGCACTTCACTTGTGAATGCTCAACTTCCTCGTCTGTACAATGAGCAGAATAACAACACAAACAGTGCCTGCTCCACAGAGTCACGATGATTAAATGAAAAAACAAAAAAGCAGGGGGAACATTTAACCCATTGCCTACCACGGACTAAATATTCAATAAGTATCAACCAGTCTCACCCTCACCCTTTCCCTTTTCTCTGTCTGTTCATTTCTCAAACTTTTGGTAGTTTTGTCCTCCTTGCACCCAGCAGTGGGCATTCACACAGCCTTTTTCGCCTGCACTATGCCCGATGATGCCAGGACGTGCACATGTGGAATTTCCCTCCGGCAAGAACCATGGACGATGCCTCCCTACCGCAAGCCCAGGACCCCACAGCCCTCTTCGTTTTCAGTGGGTCCCTGGAGATGGCCACAGCATACTCGGATGTGCGAGACATGACCTTGGGCTGAGAACATGTCATCAGCCACACATCTAGAAGACAAAGTTTGTTCCCCAGGGAGGCTGAAGGTGCAGGAAAGTGAGATTCCTTGTGTGGTGTTAATACCAGTGTTTCCCAGAGTGTGTACGAAGAGAATGTTTCTACATGATACCTGCTAAATAAATGATAGATAGACATAGATAGGTAGATGAAAGAGAAAGAAAGAAAGAAAGAAAGAAAGAAAGAAAGAAAGAAAGAAAGAAAGAAAGAAAGAAAGAAAGAAAGAAAAAGAAAGAGAGCAAGAGAGGAAGAAAGGAAGAAAGAAAGGAAAGAAAAAGATTCACGCTAATTCTTTAGCGTGCATGGGGACGCAGCTAAGTAGGATGATGGATAGATAGATAGAGCGAGCAATTTATGGGAAGTAAATTTGATAAACTCTGAGCAAACAGACTCCTTCATTGCAGGACTTCTTGGAGACTATCTGGGGTTATGTGTGTTCATTACTTCTCTCCAGCAAGGAGGTACAGAATCTCGTGGTTTTGAAAGTGGTTCAACCACAAAGCCCTCATTTTTGGAACAACATTTTGTGAGACGGATAGCCCATGGGCTATCCTTTTGGGAAATGATGACTCAGACCCCAAGCTGATAGTAAGGCTGAAACTGCAGATGATACACCCCCGTAGGTGGGAATTTACCTGCCTTGTGGAGGGAAGCGCCGGTTGGAATTCCTGCTCTTTTTTTCTCACTGTCCTTGGCTGATTTGTTTGGGTCTGTCCTTACCAATAAAAGCCAAAAGTTTGACTTGCCTTGGTTATGGGGGTTTTTTTTTTCCTGTTCTTCTCGTGAACTGTGCAGTCAGCTGTAGGTAATTCACTGTTCCTGCCTCATGTGAACACAAGAAGCCAGAAGTGCCCGCATTGTGCCGGGATAAAGCAAGGATGCTGGAAGCGTTATTACTTCTTCATCGTCACCCCAATCAGCTGAGGCTTAAATGGAATTCCGTCAGGGTCACCAGCATGATTCTTTTTTTTAGACAGGCACACAAGATACCATTACATTTCATCGCGGGACAATTGTTCTCTGAGAAAAGTGTGTTATTTTCCTGTAGGTAATCCCTTAACGGATTGCGGATTTTCTGTGTTTAACATCAGCCACTACAACCCAAAAGCAACGGACTGTGTTATTGACAATGTTTTAATGACAATACATGAAAGATACAAGACAACAAAGACAAGAAAAGCGTCTGCCTGTGGATAATTTTTGTATATTTAAGAAAACTCGCAGTGAGGATTATTCCAGTATGACGCGCGTATATTATTTTCTGCTAACGCTAAAAATTCTTTAGCGTGCATGGCGTTGCTTTAAAAGCAATAAGAGCACTAATAGAAATGATTGTCCCCGGCAGCACAATAAATGAAATGAGAAGCTCTTAGAATTGTGGGCTTGCAACAATGTTAGTGTGAAATATAATCGTTGAATTGCTTTGTTCTTTTTTCCAATAAAAGGTGGAAGCTATTGAGTGTTGTGACCAGGCAAGATAAGCTGGACCTCACATAGTTTTGTGTGTCTGAAGCAGCAGAAGGCTTTTGAAGTCCCACGATTCCTTCTGCTTGCTAATTCTTCCATTTGTTTGATTTTTGGTACAAAGAAAATGAAAGAATATGATGAGATTATGGCATTTTAAGTCAATATTTATTAAAAAATCAATCTAGATGAAAATCTGCCCATCCCTCTAATTAGATGAGGCAACTTGAGGTTGATTTTTAATTGCAAAAGTAATTACACGGAGCAGATAGCCAGTGACATTTGATTATCTAGGTGATTGATTAAAAAGCCGAGCTCACCGAGCAGATTGCCAGCCAGGGAATCCAGACAAAAGAGCAAATTAAAAAAGTTGTCCTGTTAGTAATCACAAAATTCAAGGATGAAATTACAGAGCCAAACACCTCCATTGCCCCTCATCTTCATCACTCACTCCGCGCGCATTCGCTCCAGCGCCCGATAAAGAAATGGATTAGTGCGAAATTAATTGAAGGGGGGAAGTGGGAGCCGAATTCGGGGCTGAGCGTAGGGTTTTTAACAAGTTGAAGCAAATTTCTTCAGTTTTATAATAAACTTTTTTTTTTTTTGGCAAGAGAGATGTTTTCATAAGGGGTCTTTTCAGAATGTTTGATGATATTAATTTATCTATTAAGAGAGAGGGAGGAGAAAAATCTCATTTTCTAGCAGAACAGGATATTAAGATGTCTTGCTTGTTCTTCATTTCATTATAACATGAAAGCCTGGGGAACAGGCTGTACATTTGGCAAGAGAATCCTTGGATTTGTAAACAGCCCTAGCTGACATATTGGGCAGAATAATGAAGGGGCTTCTTCGTTATTCAGAGGGACCCCCAAGGGGCCCACTGAGGATATTGTGGATAAAGGTGGAAGGGGTATATATCAGAGCAACCCCCAGGGAGACACTGGGACTGGCTCACAGTGGTAATTTCAGGTCCCCAGGAGTCCCAGGAAAGCAAAAGGGAAACTGAGGCAGGGCCACCCAGTGCCGCTCTGGCCACATGAAACGTTCTGAGCCTCCTCCCCGTGACAGCTAGTCAGTGCCGCGACGGGTACAATGTAATGAAGCAGTCAGGAGATAAAGTCCAAATCACGGCTAACATCTATCCTTCTGCTTTGTCAGCAGATGCTGTCCAGGCAGAGAGCCGGACAGGCGCGATGCGCCCCCCACAACCCTCCGGGGCAGCTGATTTCAGCTATTTCCCGGGCCCGGAGCCTGTATATGGGAGACAGATACTTCAGCAGACAGACGTTCGGATTCGCAGCTTCGCTAGGTAATGCAACCCCCTCCCTGTATTCCTCATTTCGCCTTTTTGAAAATCCATTTATTCCTTCGACGCATACTTTTGGTGAGGCGGTTTGATATGACAGTGAGGAGTTCGGGCTCTTAGAAAACAATGTAGCAATTAGCTAGAGGAACTGGAGTTACACAGGCCCCCACAACCTAGAGACCCTTCCACCCGGCACGCGCTTCAGGCAAACCGGCACGATACACGTATACTGGGAGACACCTGCAAGAACGTTCACGGCAACATGGTTCTTACAGTTGCTGCAAATTGGGAACATACCAAACAGGATAAATAAATTGAGGTGTATGTATTTGTGTGTGTGTGTCTCACTAAATGATTCCATTCGGATGAAGTTCAACATCAAGGGAAGCTAAATGATATTGTCTAAGCCTCTGCAAGTGCTTCAAGGAGAGGGTTAGACTCAGGGAGACGGTGCAGGGAGTCAAGCCCTTTTTTTCCACTAGTGGTTATCATTTTTTCTGTTCAACTGTATACTATGTTTCATGGGGTTTTTTTTTTCCTGGAAGTCAGTTATATTTTACATCCACATAATTGTAAATAGATATATGTGGGTTTAAAAATAGATCCTTTTTGTTTTGAAAAAGACTTGTGATGACTGTGGTAAAATTTTAACAAACATAAAAATCCTAGCTTATGGGAATGTGGGCATTTTTCATTTGTCCTTTATTTATGTAATCGTAGAGAATGCCGGGGAAGAAGAAGGAAATGCTTACTGCATAAGACAGACACTCCGATAAGGACACACGCGGAGGGGAGCGTGGAAGGTTCTCAGACAAGGTGACGTCTGAGCAGAATCTTGGCAGGTTAAGTCCGAGTTCACCCAGCAGACAGTGAGGATGAGACACTCAAGTGGCAAAGAAGATGGTACTCTGAATAGAGAGAAGACACTTGGTGTTACTCTCTGGGCCTCAGTTTCCCCACCTATGAAATGAACCATTTTCCCGTCTCTCACACAGCGGGCACCAGGAAATATGGAGACTCGGGCAGCCCAAGCAGGAAAGGCCCCGGGCTTTCGACACAGCCAGCCCACGTTCAGTCCAGCACTATTACTCACTAGCTGTGACACTTTGGGCAAGACGGCAACTCTCCCTGTCTCTAAATTGCCATGTCTGTCAAAATAGTGGTAACAGTCGTTCATTATGTACCTTGCTGGACTTCTGGGAGGTGTCAGTGAGCTCCTACGCTCGAAATATGTAGTTCCATGCCTGGCACACATTAAGAGCTCAAATTATTATTATTATTGTGGTGGTGGTGGTGGTTCCCACTATCGTCACTGTTGGAGGGGTTACTTATTTATTTTCAGGCATCTGTGACACCCATGCGTTGCTCTTGCGAACCTTGGGGCTGTCGGCGTGGTCCGTCCACAGTCCCACAGGGTGAAGAAACCGGCCCCGTTTCCAGGCGCATTCACACAGGCTGGCGCACATCCCCTCCGGGGCAGCCGGTGGATGTGTCTCCAGATTTGCCGAGCATCCCCTCTCCATAGCTCCCCGCTCTTCCTTTAATAGCTATTTTTTGCTGGGATTTCATTAATTCTCACTTGTCTGAGTTTTCCCTTCTTATCGTGACTGTCAGCCATGTTCTCCGAAGGCCACAAGCAAAGCTCCCCCAAATCCATGCTCATTAAATTGCCCTCCCGAGGGGAAGGGAACTAGTCCGGGAAATAAAAAGGAAGATATCCTTGTTGCCTTTCCCTTTACGTGGGCTTTGGAGGTTCTCTGTCAGGCGCTGTCGGGCAAACACTCCCCGGCAGATGCTTGCTGTCTGCAGGTAGGAGGCAGCCCTGGGGGAGACAGCGGGCTGAAGTGCCAAGGGTGCCCAGTGGGCATGGGGGACACCTGGGCGGGAGCTCAGGCTGCAGCTTGATTCTCAGCTGTTAGGGCTGAGAGCAAACCCAGCAAGACCTGGTCCCGCCGCCACGTGACACAGAGGAGGGCGCCGAGGCCCGGGATGGCGAAGCCGGGAGTCCAGCCAAGCTTGTCGATTTCCAACCCGTTCTCTCCCTGCCACACCGGTTAGTGCAGCTCCTCACCCGCGCCTCTAGCAGCAGTAAAGCCAATGGCATCAATGTCCCCAGTTTCTCGTGCCTCCGTGGAAACACGTCGGTCACAATGTTACTGCCATTCCTCGCATCGAGAGTCTGTCTCTCCACCAAAATCTGTGTTAGTCGCTACCCACATCTGTATTTGTCTGCTGGAGCTTCCATAACGAAGGACCACAGACTGGGTGGCTCCCGCGACAGAAATGTCTTACTATCTCACAGTCTGGAGGCCAGCGTCCGAGATGAAGGTGTGGGCAGAGGTGGTTCCTTCCGAGGCCCCTCTCCTTGACTTGCAGGTGATCACCCTCTCCCTGTGTCTTCACATGGTCTTCCCTCTGTGTGCCTTTGTCCTAATCTCCTCTTCTTAGAAGGACAGCAGATGCAGTGGATTAGGGTCCACCCATATGGTTTCGTACCAGGTCTCAGAGGTCGACCTGCAGAAGCTTCGCACTTGCCCGCCTATGGCCCTCGGGGGACCCGCACCTGGTCGGAGGAGTTGGTTTGATGAGTTTCACAGCATCTGTGCAGGAAAAACCATCCAATCCCACAAAGATGATTCACTTTTCCCTGGTCCTGAAACCCAAGACCAGCTTCTTCCATGGACCCTCCTGAACGGACACTGCGACCAGATGGGTCAAGGACCTCAAACACAAGAAGAGGACCCCTGCAGTGGACCTCCGTGTCAGGATTCCTTCTCCTAGAGTCACAGGGCGGTGGAGCTCAGAGAAGGGGCCTTGAGCCTGGATCTCCGGTCCGCACAGCACCGGCTCTGTGCGTGTGTGGAGCCAGTTACTCCATCTTTGGAACATCCCTGGCAAGCCTCAGAGATTATGATAGTATCCACCTCAAAAAGTCACTGTGAGGCTTCGCTAGCTGAGGTCAAGTCTATAAAGCGCAGTCCGGGAAATAAAATGCAGCAAGCTCCCCGCTAAGGGCTGGTTTTTGACATTAGAGAAGCCAGCCCGAGGCCGGAGCCTCACCCGGGGCCAACTCCCCCCAGCAGGTGACTTAACCTCCTCGTGCCTCAGTTTTCTCATCTGTATACTGGAAATAATGATGGTCTCTCTCTCTTAGGATTAGTTAAAAGATGAAATGAGGACTGGGGGAAGTGGGGAGACATTGATCAAGGATGAAAACTTTCCGATACAAGATGAATAAATTCTGGGATCTAATCTACAGCAGGGTGATTATATTCAAGAACGCTATACGGTATGCTTGAAATTTGCTAAGAGAAATAGATCCTAAGTGTTCTTACTACACACACACACACATACACACACACGCATACACACAGAGTAGGGTGACTATGTTAGGGGATAGTTGTGTTAATTAACTTGATTGTGGTCATTATTTCCCAGCGCATTAAATCATCACATTGTATACCTTCAAAAATCACGTTGTCCAGCCCAAGTAAGTACAATTTCTATTTTTTTTTTAAGATTTTATTTATTTTATCTTTAGACAGAGGGGAAGGGAAGGAGAAAGACAGGGAGAGAAACACCAATGTGTGGTTACCTCTCGCACGCCCCCTACTGGGGTCCTGGCCTGCAACCCAAGCATGTGCCCTGACTGGGGAATCGAACTGGCGACCCTTTGGTTTGCAGGCCGACGCTCAATCCACTCACACTGCAGCCGCCTGGGCAGCGTGGTGAGCTCTACCAGCCAGGGCCAATTTTTATTTCTTAAAGCATACCTCAATAAAGCTAGAAAAAAAAATAAAGAAAATTTAAAAATAATTTAGAAAAAGGATTAAACGAGCTAATCAGAAAAGATGCTTGAAACAGCACTTGGACAAAGCAAGTCCACATAAGGCTGAGTAAGTATTACAGCCAACTGATAAATTGTGGAACTTGGGTATGCGTACATCAAGGTTAAATAGCTTTGTGCACGGGGATACAGGAAATCGCATGTTAAACCTGATATGTTTTCCTGGAGTGTCAACTTGACAATTTACAAAGAAAAACATTAAAAAAAAAAAAGCCACGATGGCCACTGTGCCTCCAACTACATTGTTCTCTAATGGTCTGTGGCTGACACCTAAGGATCCCAGGAAGCCCACCCTCTCTCTGAAAAGCGGTGTCTGGATACCAGGGAGAGGGGAGGGAGGCTCCTGGGTGACGCGGAGGCACCTGGCCACCAAGAGCGTGCCGTCATCGCCCTGGCATCTTTTCTCCAGGCTGGCTGCTTCATGCACAGCCGTTTTCCACATTCCCCTTCATTAAACAAGAAACTCAGATGTTGGTAATTAGACCGCCGTCCCCAGCTGCCAAGTCACATTCGGTTCCAAAAAGCCCTGTGTGCTGCTACTTGTGTGTTTGT
>PVJD01014620.1:0-28365 GCA_004026545.1 Mormoops blainvillei
TCTGTCATTCCTTTTGTTTATGTGGTATATTATGTTTATTGATTTCTGAATATTGTACCATCCTTGCATCCCTGGGATGAATCCCACTAGATCATGGTGTATGATCTTTTTAATGTACTGCTGGATGTGGATTGCTATTATTCTGATGAGGATTTTAGCATCTATGTTCATCAGCAATATTGGCCTGTAGTTTTCTTTCTTTGTTGTGTCTTTATCTGGTTTGGGGATTAGGATGATGCTGGCATCATAAAAAGAGTTAGGGAGACTTCCCTCTTCCTGGATTTTTTGGAATAGTCTGAGAAGGATAGTGGTTAGGTCTTCCTTAAATGTTTTATAAAATTCTCCTGTGAAACCATCGGGTCCAGGGCTTTTGGGTGCCGGGAATTTTTTGATTACTGCTTCAATTTCACCAGCTGTTATCAGTGTGCTCAGGTTTTCTGCTTATTCATTCAGTTTTGGAAGGTTACATTTTTCTATAAATTTGTCCATTTCACCCAAGTTTTCAAATTTCTTGGTATATAGTTTTTCTTAGTAATTTCTTACAATCCTTTGTATTTCTGGGGTATCAGTTGTATCTCTCCTCTTTATGCCTTCTTTTAACAGGGCTCTAGGATTCAAGCCTCTTGTTTAAGCCTAACCATTCAAATAGCAAAATGAAAGCCTGATATGTCTTGTCCAAGGACCTGACCTTAGTGCCCTATCACAGATACTTTACCTGGGTTCCTTGTTGATTTATCAGTCAGATTTCCCTAGGGAAGTTTATAATAACAAACTGTCTCCAAATTTTAGTTGCCTAACAAACAAAGGCTTCCTTATGCCTCACATTATACTTTAGCTGGGCACATGCCTGAAGTCTGCAGCTATGTTCTATAAGTCCTGCCTCCTGGAATCCAGGCTGATTCAAATAATTAATGTCTCAATGACCTGATACCATCAATAACTAAGGTATTACACATTAATAATTTTTAAAATTCTGAATCTTACCAATTTAAAACACCAACATTTTAAAATATTAACCATATTTGTTGTAATTCTTCTGATATGTTCTATATGTTCTCAGTTGAGAAAAAAATTCCTTAATACATTTTTACACTACTGTATCTTGTTCTCATGGCAGATGGAAAAATGAAGTGGCTAAACCTACTGGAAACTCTTAAAACTTCTTTCCGGTGTCTCATATGTCACCTCCTATTGCAGTTTATTGGCTGAAGCAAGTTACATGATTACACCTAAAGAAAAGCACACTCTTCTCACAGGCAGGCCCAGAAAATCCTGTGGTTCTCCCTGGAAGAGGATTCAGATCTCTACCGGTAGCCATGTGACTGCGTGTGAGAGAGGATCCTTTAATGCTAGAGATGATTTTTCTGATAATTGAGAACCACAAGTCATCTTACTACACTTTGAAATTGTCAGAAAAATAGTTTCTGGCATTTAAGGTGTGTTATTGGTAATATCTGGCTTTGCTGCAGCAATTCACCTATGGTGTTACTTTAATTATATTATTCCCTCTGGGCAGTCTAACTCTTAGCTGATAATACCTGTGACTAAAAGACATTTCTTGAGCAAGGCTGTCATTTGATGGGCATGGATTTCAAATACACAGTGTTTCTTCCCAGCATCATTTTACACTTGGGCTCCAGTGAGTCATTGACTGTGTGCTCATCACTAATCTTTCAAGCCTTGATACTTGTCACTTCTCCCATATATGATAATTAGCTTGTGTTCAATACCTGTTTCATTGGAGTATTCCAAATAGAACATTTCTTTTATCATCCTAAGTAATCTTTACTATGTCTGCCATTCCCTTAAAATGTGATTCATACAGCTAGATACAAAGCAAGAGAGTGAGTTTATCTTAGTTCTATGCATTTTATTTCCAGAATGTATCCCAAATCATTAGTAGTGATCAGAGTACAATCTAGTCTTCTTTTGTATACTATGTCTCCCTCTGTGTATCTGAAATTAATTAGTGGTAGCCTTAAGTTATATTACTACATATTGATCTTAGAGTTATCCAGGTCCTCAAAATCATTTTTACATAAAATGGCACTAATTCATTGATTTTAATTTCATTATAACTAAGGTTTGTTTTGATTTTTTTTTAATGTATTAGACTATATGTGGAGCTCTGCATTATCCATTCATTTTTTTCTTGTTTAATTTAGGTTATTCTCAAAACTTGGCAAGATCTTTACAATCTAAATTTTATGTGCAATGTATTAACTACAAATCAAGATCTGTGTCACCCACAAATAAGATGATCATGACTTCTGTGTGTTCAGAAAAGCCACTGATAAAACTGTTGTACAGGATATTTTTAAAGGAACAGAACTCTAAAACTTATTATTGGAGATCTTATCTTAGTAGACAATGATCTATTAATCAGCAATCACCTGTCTTTCAATCCACAGCCCTTTATAGCATCTTGTGTGTTTCTGTATCTTATCCACAAAGACTTAGTGACAGGTTTGTGAGGGCTGTCAAGCTGTAACCATCCTATCTGTTGCCAGAATCAGTTCTGTTGCTCTAATGGCCACAATAGATAGTCTCTCTCCTTTTCCTGCTAGATGCCTCTGTGTTCTTTCCAAATCTGTGTATACACTTTGTGAAAGAGAAAAAAATCTTTCAAGTGCTTATGAATTATAATGTTAAATTAATTGCCCACATTCATATTTATCATGTATAATTTCCCTTAAACCACCAATCAGAAATGAAAGTGAAATTAGTGTATAATGAACTCAGAAACCATATCTTTAATAATGACTGAATGGCCTTTGATTTTCATCCTCCTACTGATTATAAATACGGACATTATAGTCTATTAACATTTCCCAATCCTTGTCAAATATATGGTATTTTTGTTTTAATTTCATATTTTTATTTATTAACTAGAAATTTTAAACTGTCTGATTAGAATCCAAACCACCACATCACATTTCCTTCACCAAAGCGGTAATTATTTTTCACTTTACTAGAATTATTTGTGATGAGTTGCAATTCATTTTATCTCAGTTTTCTCCAAATTATCAGTTACTTCTGTCCTAGTTTCATAAATGTTGTTATTCTGTCAAACCACATACTATACACCTGGAATCTAATAAAATATACCCAAAATGAAAGACAAGGTATTAGTATGTGGACCAAGGCTTGCTGGAACTCAGGCTAAGCATGATAAGTCACAACTAGACAACTGAATATAGGACAGATAACAGGAGCAATTAAGTGGTGTGGTCATACTGGTAAAAGATTGCACACCATCTAAGAAAATAGGTCAGACCTATAGAATGGAGCGATCCACTCAGAACCTATAGAGATTTTTGGTGGCTCTGCCTCCAAATGCATTGAAGCAATGCATTCTTATTCAATAAAGAAACATTAGTATTTTTATGGAAAAATGGTAACTATTTCCCTGGACTAACTTCAAAACTATCAATTACTTTTGGTTTCTGAGAACTTGAGTCAGTTATGTTGGAATGAATGTTTTGGTTTTTTTTCTCTCTGTCTCTCTCTTAATATTTGCTTTTCCTAGTGCTCAAGTAGTAACTGTGGCCTACTTAAACTCAGATGCTGATAAATCAATTGTTACATTTTTGCCCCATAAATAATTTACAACTTTTATTCTTTTTCTTAACAACAGTTGTTTACAGATATAATTTGCATTTTGAATTGTTTTAGTAATGTTTTATTGTTTGCAATATATATATAGCAAACAAATATACATATACTTTCTTTGCATATATCATTAAATTTCTCTTAAGTGTATATGTTCCTTAGTGTAACTCAGCCATTTTATTCTGAAGATGAAAATGGGTACCCAGAGCATTTACAATATGCTCAGTGTCTTATGCCTCCTACATCTAACAAGCCTAGTACACCTCAGTCCAGGGTTTTTTGGTCAAGAGCAAAAGTTTTAAAAATTATTAGACTTTAAACTATTGCCCATTTTACATTCCACTGATGGAATTATGTAACATTCTTGACAGCCATTTGGCAATAGGTATCAGGAAACATTAAAAATTTGGTAGAGCTGTGACAAATGTATCGTGTTATATGGCAAGTATGCGACAAAACCTCACTAAAAGAGTTAAGGAAAAAGACGCTGACATAGGTAACCAGTAAAGTGTCCGTTTTCAAATATTTTATTAAAAAATACAAAGGAGTTAAAATGAAATAACTAATTTTGTAATACTACTGGTGCAAGAAGAATTCTGGAAGGAAAACAAGGTTTTGAGTTCAAAACCTTGTATGTATCAGAAGGCAATTTTTAGGAGATAGTATTTACAGTCTTGGAAGACTAGTGACTAACTCAAACAATTAGCAAATGTGGAAATGTCAACGCATTTTTTCCATGACCCAGTCTTTCAATATACCAATAGCAGCTTTGCATTAACACATAAAATGTGCTATTAAAATGCAAAGAAAAGTGCAAATAAAGAACTATCATTCACTGAGCTGTTTCTCTGAGTCATGCACAGTAGAAATACATTAAAGATATTATTGCATTGGTTCTCACAGAAGACAAGCAAAAGAAATCTGATGGGAATACATTGACTGTTACCCACATTTTATTAAAGATTAATCCAGTTTACCAACTTCAAACAGGAGTAAAATGGAAAACTGAGATTGGAATTCAGGTCTTTCTCACTCAAAACCTCAAATTCTTAATCACTATGCTCAGAATAATTTTCTGTGAATAGTGATTACTCTCCTATTAATCATAAATAAATAAGTGTAACACAGATATATTAATCTTAAAAATCACACCACAAAACAAAACACATTTAAAAATGAAAATGACAACTTATCTAAATTCAAAGAAAAGTTTCCTCCATGATTTATGATATTTTCTTTACTATATAGCTTTATAATATTCATTTCTTGTCCTTCAAGTTGGTGCATATTAACTCACTAGATTTTATACTATAGTTTATTTTTATCCTTTCCTATATCTCTTATATCCTGTCTTAATCTCTTTACAGACTTATTAAAACTGGTTCATTAGCTGTTGATCATACGATTGCAAGGGGGAGTTATTTTTGTGGTCAAGGGCTTGTTTCCTGGGCTTTATGGTTTTTCTCTGGCAGCCAAATAATGGGAAGACAAAGAAACAACCCTCAATCAAAGGGAAAGTTGGAATCCCCAGAAAGAACACTAAATGAAATAGAGGCAAGTTAACTATCAGATATTCAGTTCAAAACAATGGTTATAAGGAAGCTCGATGAACTCAGTGAACTCAGTGAGAATTACAAAAAATACAGGGAAACTATAAAGAACTCACTGCAAACTATATCAGCATGAAAAAGGACATAGAAACTATCAACAAGAACCAAAGGAAATGAAGAATACAATTTCTGAATTGAGAACACAGTAGATTGAATCAAAAGCAGGCTAGATGAAGCAGAGGATTGAATCAGCGAGCTGGAAAGCATGGTAGGAAAAACTCCCAGAAAGAGCAAGACAATGAAAAAAGTCTCAAAAAAAATCAAGACGTTTTAAGGGAAATTTAGGACAACATGAAACGTAATAATATCCGTATAATAGGAATACCGGAAGGAGAAGAAGAAGAGCATGGGATAGAAAACCTATTTGTAAAAGTAATGATGGAAAACTTCCGTAACTTGAGGAGAAAAATCACCCAAGTCCAGGAAGCAGAGAGGGTCCCAGTCAAGAGGATTCCAAAGAGACCCGCTCCAAGACACATCATAATTAAAATGGCAGATATCAAGGAAAAAGAGAGAATCTTAAAGGTAGCAAAGGAGAAACAGGAAGTAACATACAAGGGAGCTCTGATAATGCTAGCAGCTGGCTGGCTTCTCCACAGAAACACTACAAGCCAGAAGGGGATGGCAAGAAATATCCCAAGTAATGAAAAGTAAAGGCCTAAACAAGACTCCTCTATCCAGCAAGGCTCTCAATTAAAATGGAAGGTGAAATAAGGAGTTTTGCAGACAAAAGAAGGCTAAAACAATACACCTCTACCAAACCACCATTACAAGATATGCTAAAGGGACTGCTATAAGAAGAGGGGGAAAAAAAGTGAGAGAGAGAGGAACACAAGCACAAAGGGAAAAAATGAGTAAGTACCTATCAATTAGAACTTTAAATGTAAATGGATTTAATGATCCAATTAAAAGACAGATTAGCTGAACAGGTAAGAAAACAGACCTGCACATATGCTGCCTACAAGAGACCCACCTCAGAAAATAAGACCTACACAGACTAAAAGTGAAGGGTTGGAATAAATATTTCAAGCAAATGGATAGGAAAAAAAAGCTGGGGTATCCATACTTATATCAGACAAAATAGACTTCAAAACAAAGGCCATAAAAAGAGGCACAGAAGGACATTTCATAATACTCAAGGGAAGAATCCATGAAGAAGACATAAACATTGTAAACCTATATGCACACAACATAGGAGCTCCCAAATATATAAGGAAAATCCTGGAGGACTCCAAGAAAGATTTAGACAACACACATATAGTAGGGGATTTTAACATCCCACTGTCAAGAATGTATAAATCATCCAAACAAAATATCAACAAGGATATTGTGGAATTGAACAATGCATTAGATCAAATGGATTTAACAGATATATATATATATATATATATAACTTTGTATCCCAAAGAAGCAAAATACACATTCTATTCAAATGCACATGGAACATTTTTAAAGATAGACCACATGATAGGACACAAAACAAATTTAAGAAAATTGAAATCATATCAAGCATTCTCTCAGACCACAAGGGCTTAAAACTAGAAACCAACCTCAAGGAAAAAACTCAAAAACATTTAAATTCATGAGGACTGAATAGCATGCTATTAAACAATGAATGGATCAATAATGAGATCAACAAAGAAAGAAAAAAATTTCTGGAAACAAATGAAAATGAACATACAACAGTTCAAAACCTATGGGACACAGCAAAGACAGTCCAGAGAAAATGTTCATAGCAATACAGGCCTATCTAAAACAGATAGAAACATTTCAAATGAACAACCTAACCCTACGTCTACAAGAACTGGAGAAATAACAACAAACAAAGCCCAGAGCAAGCAGAAGGAAGGAAATAATCAAGAGAAAAGCAGAACTGAATGACATAGAGACTAAAAGAAAAATTCAAAGGATCAATAAATCTAGGAGCTGGTTCTTTGAAAGGATAAATAAAATCAACAACCCTTTAAGCAGACTCAGCAAGGAAAAAAGGGAGATGATGTAAATAAATAAAATCAGAAATGAAACGAGAAATTACAACTGAAAACATCAGCAAAATGAAAGGGAAGCAACCATATGGGAAAATGTATTTGCCAATGATACCTCAGATAAGGGTTTGATCTCCAAAATACATAAAGAGCTCACACAACTCCACTCCGGGAAGACAATCTCATTAAAAAATGGGCAAAGAACCTGAACAGACACTTCTTCAAAGCAGACATACACAGGGCCCAGAGACATATGAAAGGATGCTCAGCATCACTAGCCATCAGAGAGATGCAAACTAAAACCACAATGAGATATCACTTCACACCAGACAGAGCAGCCATCATAAACAAATCAACAAACAACAAGTGCTGGCAAGGTTGTATGGGAAAGGGAACCCTAGTACACTGTTGGTGGGAATACAGACTGGTGCGGCCACTGTGGAAAGCAGTATGGAATTTCCTCAAAAACGTAAAAATGGAACTGCCTTTTGATCTAGCAATTCTATCCTAAGAATCCCAAAACACCACTTCAAGAGAACCTATGCACCCCAATGTCCATAACAGCACAATTTACAATAGCCAAGAATTGGGAGCAATCTAAGTGCCCAGCAGTAAATGAGTGGATCAAAAAATTGTGATATGTTTACACAATGGAATACTATGTACCAGAAAGAAAGAAAGAGCTACTGTACTTCGTGACAGCATGGATGGAACTGGAAAGCAGCATGCTAAGTGTAATAAGCCAGGTGGTGAAAGACAGATACCATGTGATCTCACCTATAAGTGAAATCTAATCAACAAAACAAACAAGCCAGCAAAATATGCCAGAGACATTGAATTAAGGAATAAATTGACAGTAAGTAGAGGGGAGAAGGAGGGCATAAAGGGGTAAAAAGGAGAAGGGTCATTAAGGAATATGTATAAAAGACCATGGACAAAATCCAAGTGGGAAAGGATCAAGAATAGGAGGTGGGGATTGGTGGGGCTGGGGAAAGTGGTGGCAGGAAAATGTTGACAAAAATGAAGGTAGACAAGGGGAGGCTAAAAATAGTAAAGGAAATTGAAAAGCCAAAGAATTGACATGTACAACCCATAAATATGAGCTAAGAAGTGCGGGGATGATGGGATGGGGTGCAGGGCAGAGGGGATAAAGGGAAGAAAAAAATGAAACTGTAATAGCATAGTCAAATATATTTTAAAAACCCTCAATTTTATAAATAAGTGATTATATTACAATGTAAAATTATAAAATTTTACTGAAATGTTTTATATTAAATAATGTGATTGATAATTCTGTTGCTCATTAAATACCTAAAGAATTTAATGATAATTATAACCAAATCCATATACTCTGTCTCTTAAAACACATAATATAGTTGTTTCGAATTCACCAGTTTTTTTTTTCCTTTAAATTTTCCTCCACTAATTTAAGGCTGAGTGCTTTCTACTTTACTGGCTGGTGTCCAGAACTGATTGACAGGCATGGTAATGAAGTGCAAATTACATGCAAAGTGGGCCAGTGAATTAATATTATGTAAATATAATGCTTTTATTCAAGTGGGTTCCTAAGTAAGTATAGTCTGACACATTTATGGGGAATAAGCACTGCATATTCCCCAAAACAAAAAAATACATGATTTCTTTTAATATTATTTCTCACACCAATGTTTAGGTAAAGGACACTGCTTATCTTTATTTCCATTTCTCTAAATACTTTGCTTTCATTTGAGTCAAATTCTTACCTCTTTCACAAACCTTTGCTAGGCCTTTTGTAGTCCACCTAAGTGACCCTTAATGATTATGTAGCTCCTTTCTTAAGTGTTGATGATGACGATGATGATGATACTATTAACTATGAATTAGCTTTTGTGAAGTAATTGCTGATTACATATGAGGGTAGTTTCTCAAATTCTTCCGAGAGACTTGAGAGCATCTGCTATTGCTATTTGCCATCTTTTCTCTACCAACATGGCTACTGATACCATTTTTTCCCTCAGTCCCCGCCTTTCCATTAAATAGTGCAAATCAGAAAAATTAGTGGATATAATTTACATTAAAATAAATTTAAGAATAGGTGAATATTGCTTTCATCCATGTTGATTTTATCTTTATAATTAGCTAATATTTTATAACAAAATATTGTAAGGAGAATTCTAATATTCTTGATCTTTTTAATTCTACCTAGTTCCCATGTCAAGAACTGCAACTTTAGAAATATTCTTCATTTATTTTTAATGTATAATTTATATTTTATATATTATTAATATTTTGAATTACTTGAAAGTTTATGAATCCAAAAAGTTAAATTTCTCATTTTTTATTTGTTTTTAATTTGGAGTAGTGTAAAAATGTAGGAAAATTTTTTTCTCAGCTGAAAACATATAGTATATAATCAAAAAGGATCCCAACAAATATGGTTAATATTTTAAAATGTTGGCATTTATTGTGCTAAGATTCAGTATTTTAAGAATTACCAATGTGTAACAATCTAGTTTTGATGGCATCAGGTCATTGAGACAGTAATTATATATTTGTAAATTTAACTTATTATTCTTTAGAAACAGTGTACCATCTAATGACTTAAAAAGCAATAGGATTCCCTATACATTCATAAATCCTCCCTAGTTATTTTTATTCCTGAAAAATATACTTTTTATAATTACAGAATGATATTTAGCACAAAGTAAATTAGATTTATTTTATCCATATGCCACAAAAGGTCAAATTCCATCTGTTTGTGTTCTCTACTTTCCAAAATAAATAGTTTTCAGGTTTCCAAAAGATATACAGATTTGGACAGTCTCTGAGAAACGTAGCCTTTTGTTTTCTCAACAATTCTTAGGTGTCTATTAAATGCATTTTGACATGGCGATGGGAGAGTGTGAGTTCAACTTATGATCAGTATTGGTTGTACCTTAGTAGTGGATGTAGTAAATTGCATATAAATGTTTTATTCATTACGATGTGCTCATTGTTTTAATGAACAGAAATAAGAAAGCAAGTAAAAACCATGTTCCATAACAAAATACTACTTCAAATAATGTAGTTCATTATGAAATTACTAACCATACTAGGTTGCAAATTTACATATGGAATTTGTAGCCCTTTTTTTAAAAAAAATTTTGGAACAATAGTATTTTAACAAAGGCCCTAAATAAAATAGGGAGTCGAGCAGCAATATGAGGCTTTTATCTAGGTCAATAGTCAAGTATTTTGGTTTTTAGATTGATTTCCCTGAATTTCATTCCACTTTGCCAGTGAAACCTGGAACATATTGGTAATTCAAGAAAATTATCAGAAGTTAATTTTATATTCTGTGTTACTTAATCATGAATTTCGATCAGTGTGGAAAATACATGTATAAAAGTAGATGAGGAATACCATCATAAATTCAATATACTAATAGGAATATGTCTATTAATATACTTATAATTCTTTCTTTAAATTGTCATTTCATCACCATGTTAACTGTCCCAAATTTGTCTATACAATGATGTATAGCGATCTTATACACCATATGAGGCAAGTTATACAATCATTGCATGTTATTTGCAAAGAGAATCTCATACAGAATCCTTGATCATCAATCTTTCAGAATATATTGCATTTTGAGGATTAGTATATTACAAGAAATGACAATAGAAGACGTGGTCCTATCTTAGATAAATTTATGTATTGGTAGAGAACACAGATAAATGCAAATAAATTCATTAGCATATTTCTATAACACACAATTAGATGGCATTTATTCATTCTGCTGTTAAATTTCTAGAGTGATTAAAATAATGGAACCCAAATGAGGTTAGAAAGTTTTAAGTAGAGGGGATTCCTAATTAAGTTTGGTTGTAGAGGAAAAGCACACTATTTTTACTGCTTCAAAATCCCCAGGCAGCAATATTTACTCATTTTTAATAAGATTATATTTATTAAGCATCATCTATGAAACAGATCTTTTCCTATATACTAGGTTGAACAAAATTACTAAGGACTGCTTCTGGTTTCTGGTCCAGCATGTAAAAAGCTTGGAGTCTCCACTCAATTCTAACAAGTAAAAGCCTGAATAAACTAAAAAATGCAACCACCCTTCTTAGATATGTAAGAGAAGTAAAAGCACAGGGCAAAACATCACCTCCAAATTGGAGATACTAATACATGAACACAGAGAGTCACAACTTTTCAGAGGAGAAACTCTCAAGGCAAAAATTTGTGCAGGAACCATGCACATTATGTCTGGCTATCAAGAATAATTTTGAGATGTACTAAAAGGCAAAACACAGTTTAAACAGAGAGAGCAAGCGTCAGGACCAGTTAGATAGGAAAGTGTTGTGGGAACCATCAGGCTGAAAATTTAAAACCACTATGATTGTCCTGACCAGTGTAGCTTAGTTTGTTGGGCATTGTATCACAAAGCAAAAGGTTGCCATTGCCATTTCTGGTCAGGTCAGGGGTCTGTCCCTCGTAGGGGCACTCGTGAGGCAACTGAAGGGTGCTTTTCTCTCACATCAATGTTTCTCTTCTTCTCTTTCTCCTTCCCTTCCCTTCCCTTCCCTCTAAAATAAATAAATGAATGAATGAATGAATGAATAAATCCATGGTGATTAAATACTTGTATTTATAATGAAGTACACAGCATGCAAAATGCTAAAACACTATAAGCAGAGAAAAAAAATTCTAAGGAGTACCTAAACAACATGCTACAAACTAAAAGTACTGTACAATAATGATGAATGAGCCATGGCCCATGTGGCTCAGTTCACTGGAGTGTCATGTGGTAGCGGTTGGATTCCTCGTCAGGGCACATATCTAGGCTGCAGGTTCAATCCCCAGTCAGGGTGTGTATGGGAGGCAACCTATCAATGATTTTCTCTCACATCAATGTTTCTCACTCTCCTTTCCTTTCTCTAAAAAAGCAATGAAATAATGCCCTTGGGCAAAGATTTAAAAAATGATGAATTACTTTAATGGGCTTATTTGTAGACTGGACATGGTTGAGGAAAGAATTTCTGAGCTTGAGGATATCACAATAAATAAATCCAAAACTGAAAAGCAAAAAGAAAAAAATATTTAAAAAAAACCAATGTTCAAGACCTGTGGAATAATTATCAAATGTGTAACACCTGCATAATTGGAATATCAGGAGATAAAAATATAGAAAAGAACAGAAAATATTTGAAACACTAATGAGAATTTTCTGAAATTAACATCAAATACCACACTAACGATTAAGGAAGCTCAGAGCATAGCAAGCAGTTTATCTGCCCCCCCACCAAAAATAACCTAAATCTAGGCATATTACTTTGAAACTACAGAAAATCAAAGATAAAGAAAAAATATTGGAAAAGCCTACAGATAAAAAAAAACTTACTAAAGAGGATGAAATATAGAAATTATGCCTAAATCATAGAAACCATGTCAGTAATAATCGAGTGTAGTACAATATTTAGCGTTAAGAGAAAAAAGAATACCATCCTAGAATTTTATACCCTGTAAAACTATTCTTTAAAAAGAAGAAGAAATAAACACTTTATCAGATGAACAAAAATTGAAAGTATTTATTGCCAGTACACGCTTTGTAAAAAATCTTAAAAGTTCTATAGAGAATAAAAATGATGGAAGTTAGAAATTCAGCTATACATAAAGGAAAGAAAAGCATTGGGGAAATATATAAGTGAAAGTAAAATAAACACTTTTATTTTTCTAAGTGAAATAAGCCAGTCAAAGAAAGACAAATGCCATATGATCTCACTTATATGTGTTATCTAACAATATAAACTGATGAACAAAATAGAAACAGAGGCATGGATATATGGAACAGACTGACAGCTGTCAGAGGGGATGGAAGAGGGATGACTGCATGAAAGAAGGTGAAAGGATTATCCAAAAACATATATGCATAAACCATAGACACAAACAACAGTGTGGTGATGGCCTAAGGGAAGGGGGAGTAGGGCTGGTTGGAAGTAGGCGGGGTGTGGGGAGGGGGCGGGATAATGGGGATAACTTTAACGGCATCAACAATAAAAATAAAGGAAAAAAAGGAGAACTTTTGTCCTGGCTGGGTGGCTCAGTTGGTTGGATCATGGACCTATACACCAAAAACGTTATGGGTTCAATTCCTCATACAGGAAGCAACCAATTGATGTTTCTCTCTCTTTTCCTCTATAAACCCTTTCCCTCTCTCCCTCTCTCTCCCTCTCTCTCCTTTTTTCCTTCTGAAATCAATAAACATTACTTTTCTTGTTCTTAGTTGATCTAACAGACAATAATTTGTTCAAAATGTTCATAGCAGTAACAGTTGATTATGTATGTAAATATACTTATGGTTATGTATAAAAAAATGAATGAAAACAATGACATAAGAGACAGGATGGGCAATTTAGGGTTATTTTGATGTTATGAGGTACTCACACTGCCCAAAAAAGTGATATAGTGTTATTTAAAAGTGTGCTTAAATTTATTTGTAAATGTATATTGAAAACTCTAGGGCAATGACTAAAACAATAAAGAAAGAATTATAATTGATATGCTAAGAAAGGGAAGAAAATGGAATCATATAAAATATCCAATTAAAACTACAAATTGCAATAAAAAGAATGGAAGATAAAAATAAAAACAAAGACAAAAGCAACAAATAGAAAAAAGCAACGAATATGATAAATGTTAACCCATCTATATCAATAATCACTTTGAACACCAATTGTGTAAATGTACCAGCTAAAAGATAAATTTTCAGAGTGGATCATAAAATAAGACCCAGCTATGTGCTACCTACAAAAAGAGCAGACCTCAAAGGAAGAACAGTTATTAGAAATAAAGAAGGGCGTTACATAATTATAAAAGGAACGGTTCTCAAAAATATGCATATAAAAGCTCTTAAGGTATATACACTCAACATTAAACTATGTGAGGTAAAAACTGAAAGAAATGCAAAGAAGAATAGATGAATCCACTATTATGATAAGAGATTTAAACACCATTCTCATAAATGGACAAATCCAGAAGGCAGAAATCAGTCAAATATAGTTGAACTCAATAACACTACCAATCGGCTAGGTATAATAGACGTTTATAGGTCATTTCATTCAAGAATAGCAGCATACACATTCTTCTTCAACTCAAATGGAACGTTCAGCAAGATAGACCACATTTGGAGCCATAAGACACATCTTAACAAATGTAAGAGAATAGAAATTATACAATGTCTCTTCTCAGAACACAGTGGAACTGAACTAGAAATCAATAACAGAAAGATAGCTGGTAAATCCCCCAAATATGTGGAGATTAATCAGCACGCTTTAAAGTAACACATGGGTCGAAGAGAAATATCAAGAAAAAATTTAAAATATTTTAAAATAAATGAAAATGCAAGAACTTATAATTTGTGGGATGCAGTGAAAGTAGCATGTAGAGGGACATTTATAGTATTAAAATACATGTAAGAAAAAACAAATCTAAAATCAATCACCTAAACATCCACATGAAAAATTGGAAGAGTACATTAAATCCAATGTGAGCAGAAGAAATCATAAAAAAAAAGGAGCAGAAATCAATGAAACTGAAAACAGAAATCTGTAAAGAAAATCAGTGAAATTAAAAAAAAACCCCAAAAAACCCTAGTTCTATGTAAAGATCAATAAAATTGCTTAGCCACCAGGTGGGCTAAATTTAAAAAAAAAGAAAGAGGACCCAAATTGCTGATATCAGAAACAAAAGAGGGGACATCACTTCAGTAACAATGATGAGTCAGTGTAAGATTATCAGTTATAACAACAGTACCACTCTGGTAGGGGATGTTGATAATGGAGGAGATAATATATATGTGGGCAGGAGGTTAATGGGAAATCTCCATGCCTTGTGCTCAATTTTGCTGTGAACCTAAAACTGCCCTAGAAAAATCTATTAAAAATGAGTAAGGGGTGATATTTGTATTTTTACAAAAAATATTTTTATAATGCATAATAAAATAAAATATATACACATTAGAGGAGTGAATTAAAAACAATGCTGTTGCTTTTAACATAAAGTTTAAGTCAATTCAGATTAATAATACCTGCATTTATATAATTTTTTACAGTTTAGTCTTTTTCTCATGATCATAGTCTGAACACTTTTTTTTGTTTGTTTGAATTATCATTATCTCCATTTTACAGGCATTGGAAATGAAACAGAAGAGTTTCCTTTGACCGATGGAAACCAGAAAGGGAAAGAGTCTGAATTCAAGTTCTCTGATTGCTTATTTTGTGCATTTCCAGGAGAAAAGCCTGGAAATACCTCTAATTTGATCCAGCAATGAGATGAACTCTTAAAAACCAGAGAGCCCAATGGAAATCTCTTAGTGCATATAATTAGTCAAGAAGCCAAATAGCTTTCTTCTCCCTTGGCGGTCTCTTATTCTGTCTGATTGTTTCAAATTCTGCTGATATGTTATTCTATGCCATTTTATATGACCCCTTTGTTTCTTTCTCAATATTTTACCAGATGATTACAACTAGATGACAAAATTAGGTATAACCAAGAGGGCTGTGCTATGAGTTTTGACCTTAAAAAGTATCCCTTTCCTATTAATTAAAAAAATGATTTTTGAAATATGTTTCTGCTGACATGCAAAATTAATTTAGTATGTATATAAGTTTCTGTGTGGCATCCTAATACATCAATAAGAAAAAATATTCTAACACCATTACCTATAAATACCTCACAGTTACTGCTGTGGTAAGTAACCCTTTTCCTACCACTGATCAGAGCCAGAAGGAGTGAGGTTACTTAATGCCGTGATGTCAAAGTACATTTTGTTTTAGTATCAGCAAGAAACTGGTATAAAGTCCTTGAAAGATATAGTGCATTTTGCTTGGGAAAAATGAGGAAAGAGAGATGAATTATTGCTGATTGTGTTTTCTATTTAATCACATGTTAAAAGAGAACCTTGATTGTTCCTTAATGAGCTTCACATACTAGTAAACAAAACCTTGGCAGAAGTTAGAAGTATAACATAAAACTCTACCAAGCCTATTCTGGCTTATTTTAATGCATTTATTTGTAATTCATATTTCAATACAAAGTAAATAATTCAGGACAAGTGCTAGACAAATGAATGCAACAGGTGTTCACTAGATTGTTCCATACAAACTGGGATGTGTGGCTCTTTGTGACCATGAAACACTTGATGACAGTATCCTTGGCAAGTGGCAAGACTTGGAAAGAAATGGATGGTGTGCTGGCTACCAGGTTTCCTGTTTTTTCTTATAATCCTGGACACCTTGCTGAACACGGAATCAGGGAGCCTATTTATTTATATGATTACTATCTCACTCTAAAAATGATTTGTGGCTGCTTAAAAATATATATTTAATATATAAGTAGAAAATTAGAATATATCTATTTTTCCAACATAATACAAACTGACCTGGATAAGGTTAAAAAAAAAATAAACCGAATGGCCTTTTTATCTCTGAAATTCATTATGAATTTTGGTTGGCGACTATTTAGAATATATCTGCATTGGCATGTGTTTCAAAAAACCAGAATTGATAGCCAGTGTTAAGTGTCACATCTGGGCCTAGTTTTCCTAATAGAAATCTATCAAACCTTGTGAATTGCTTAAATTTAAATAGATGATTTTCAAGAGGTACATGCTTTTTGTTTATTTACTCATATCTTGCCATGTTCCATAAGTATTTGAGGCAACCACATGCATCTACATAATTTTTATGGTATTGATATCTTATGCAAATAGAGTAAGAGAGAAGAGAGTTATTATTCAGGATTAAAACTGAGGTTGGAAAACAAATTATGGAATCTGGTACACTTATCAACACCTTCATTCCTTTATTGAATATATAGTATATTTTAACAACATAGACTAAACATATATCAGTTTTATCAGTTTACTAAAACAATATCCAATTTTTTAATATAGTAATGAAATTGAATTAGTGAACCAAGATAAACATAGATTTAGTAACAGACTAATTCACGATTCATTTAAGCATCAGGTGGGAATGTCCACACCAGCTTTAGGTTGATCCATTTATTAAGCCTCATAAGAGAACCAGTCTTTTCATATAATAGGATTGCTGTGACTTGAACTGTTCCTTCCCAAAAAAAGATGGTAAAATCCTGATTTTTGTATTTTAGAATGTGACCTCCCAACTATATTAAGGATTCTTCTATTTTCAGTTATGTTGCATAACTTTTATTGCCAAATATTATTTTCATTCATTCTCATAATTACAAAAGAGAGAACACAAACAATTAAAGAAATCTCACTCTTGTGAAACATTTTTCTAAAATTGCATTTGCCTTATTTTCAGAGATTTGCATTTATACATGTACAAATATTTAACAGAAATATATGTTTATGTTTAAATCGTTGATCTTATCCATTTAACTTTAAATTTAACCAATGCTGTATTATTAAAAACTTCAAACTGTGTCTTATATATCTCCCTTTATATTTATCTTTGAAGTAATATTTGGATTAAAATGCATACATTTGCCCAACAGGTAAGGGGGCTCCATTCAGTAACTATTTATTTCACAATTGACTGGACATACAACCTTTGAGGTGGGGAGAAATGTGTGCCCAACTAGAATCCTGGGTCTAATTAGAGAAACAGTAGAGTTGTTGAAATACATGTGAACCACATGTGTGTGCTTGGACAGAAAAACCATTTTTTAACAATTACATAATTAATTCCTAATGAAACAAGAGACATGTGGCCGCCATGAACAAAAGTTTCAAGAAATTAAAATAATGAAGAAACTATCCAGTATTGGCTCTTGTATCTTGTGACTCTTCTTGATGTCACATGGGAAAGTAGTCCTTAATGCTATTGGGGAAAGTCACCAAGAAGAGGTGAATACTGGTTTGACCCTCTCCTGAGCTTGGAATTTGTACTGCCTTCTTCGTACTAGAAGCTGCCTAAGGACACAGCCTTAAGATAGAAATGTGTTGATGAAACTATCTGGACTAAGTACATAACAAAACCCAGTTAAGGCCCTCTGTGAACAGGACTGGCTGCAGTTAAGGCCTACATATAAACTTTTAATATTACGGTGGATGGGTATGAAAAACTCCTTGCCTTGTGGCTATACAAGACAAGCCTTGTAAGGAAGTTCCCTTGTTTATTAAACATGTGACCAAACAATCTGGAGTGCGCTGAATTTTTTCTTCAGTCCCTCCCTACCTGCCTGTATGGGAGCTGGTTTCAGATCACAGCACAGGAGTTCCCAGACAGGTTTTCAAGCAACAATGCATGGGGGGAAAACCACCCCCACAAAATATGTATTAGTAATTTATTACTAATGTATTACTCATTAGTAATTTTTTTCTAAAAATTAGTCCAAGTATAGGTAATTTTTTTTTATTCTTTCAAAGCAATGACAGAAGAATGAGCTTTAGATACTTTTTTTCACAAACACAGTATATTCTTTACTGAGAAAATATCACCTTATATGCTAGGAAGAATAATGGTCCTCCCAAGATAATTATGTCTTAATATCAGGAACCTGTGAATATGTTACCTGACATGGCAAAAGGACCTTGCACTTGTGATTAGGCTAAGAACTCTAGATAGATAGTAATGTGGTACAGCAGTGATAAAAAACAAACAAACAAATACTAATTCACCTCAGTTGATACTTAAATTTTAAACATCTGATTATTCTTTTTTTTAAATCCTCACATGAGGATGTGTGTATTGATTTTAGAGAGAGAGGAAGAGGGGGAGAGAGAGAGTGAGCGAAAGAAACATCGATGTGAGAGAAACATCAGTCGGTTGCCTCCTGTATGAGCCTCAACCAGAGATCAAACCTACAACCTAGTCATGTGCCCTGACCAGGAATTGAACCTGAAAACTTTTGGTGTATGGGATGATGCCCCAACCAACTAAGCAACCAGGCTAGGGAATACTTGATTATTCTTTAAATATACTTCATAGACTGAAATTAATTATTATCTATTTAGCTGAAGCTAGGGTCACAGTGACTAGTGCATAATTTATGGAAATATTATTTTGAACCCATTTACCAAAAGCTAGTAGAATATAAAACCTTTGGCTATAGAATGTAACATTTATAAATTATGCAATAACATTTAATTATGGTTGCAGAACTACTGGTAACCAATCACATAAAAGCTGAGTTTCAGCACTTTGAAAAATTCAATTTCAGTGAGGCTACAGTGTATTTTCTCCACTGGGATAATATCTAAGAAATAAGACACTGCACTCTGCTTAGCTTCTTGCCTAAATTGGTATTTGTAACATGGGGCACTAATATACTGAGTGTCCAGCAGGGGCAGGAATGTGGAATTGCTTTCCTACAACAAATCGTACCCAGAGGAAGTTAGCTGAACGGAAACACGCTCATGTGTGTGCCTTCATTTTATCACCAGCAAGCACTTGGCATAGTGCCCTTAAAAGAGAAATATAGAATATGCTGTGTGGGGGAGGGGTCAGGAAAGGAGCACTGGATATTGCAAATCATCTTTTTCATTTAACCATAATATATATCAAGAGAGAATCCCAATTACAACTGGGTGATCGCTATTAGGCAAGATATGGAAAAAGCTGGAAATAAAAAAAGTTAAGTTCTACCAAACCCATTCTGACTGATTTTAATGTAACCATTAATTGTATTTATTTGTAATTCATACTTTGTTACAAAAGTGAATATTTCAGGTTGCAGTGTTAAATAGGACAGGGCTCAGGCAGAGCAGGTGTTCACTGGGAATGTCCTACAAAACCAGTGTATGTGGTTCACCCTGATTATGAACCACTCTATTACAGATCCCTTTTCAAGTAGAGAGTCCCCAGCAAGCAAGAGCTATATGTTGTGCCTAGCAACGTGCTTTGCTGGTAAATGGTTAACCACCACCATTTGTGAGTGGGGAGATCTGACTTACAGCATTTGTCAGTTTCTCTGGTATAAATTGTCCTACAATGGTCAACTTCAAGCTACCAAACTAGGGTTAGTGAATATGGAGCTGGGAAGATATGCGCTCACACTGCCCCAGCCAGTAGGAGCTGATTCTGCTCACCACCAGCTGTCTCTGGAATCACACACAAAAAGTTCAGAGGCAGGGCCATACGTGACCGGATTCTAAGGATACCAGCCATGAGACTGGAAATTAGAAGTTCTTATTCTCTCTGGGACCCACCTCCGTCTCACAGAATCTAACATGATTCTTCTGAGGGTGTGGGGAGAGTAGTTGAGGAGGGGAGCTTTTGAAAGTTCACTGAATTAAATATTAAAATACTATATTATTTTAATACTATCATAATTCATTTTAAAATGTCAAAATTGAAGTTTCATTTATTTTGTGGTTATTATGTGAATTTAAGTTTTGGGTGACCATAGTTTACTGGGGGATTTTCTCCCTACCTAAAGAAAGCTATGGAACAGAGGTGAACAGAGGTGAAGTTGTGTGCCTTCTCTCTCTGTTGCCCAGCACCAATCAGATTTTAGAATGTCTGACATTTTGAACAACTACTTTGTAATTCATTCTAATTTTTTTTTTTTTGCAGTGGCATTGCATGTTTGTATAAGAGAGGCTTCTAAATTTTAGCTGTACTTTATTCAAGGTCAACTGTGAAACATTAATTAATCAGTGAATGGATGTTAAGGACTGAATCTTTGTGTCCCTCCAAAATTGGGCCTTTGGGAGGGAATTAGATCATGAGGGTGGAGCCCTCATGAATGGGTCTTATTAAAAAGATGCAGGGAGCTCCCTTACATCTCCTGCCATGTGAGGACGCAGTGAGAAGACAGCCACATATGAACTATGAAGTAGACCCTCGACAGACACCAGATCTGTTGGAGCCTTGATCTTGGACTTCCCAGCCTCCAGAACTAGGAGAAACAAATGCTTGTTTAAGCCACTAATCTGTGATTTTGTGTTATATAGCAGTCCAACTAGACTTTCCAATTTTAAGGCTTTTAGAAAGTTGAAATTATTGAACAAAAGCTTGCAAGCCTAAAGATAAGAATGCAAACAGTGTGTATAATTGAATTTTGAAAATTTTGATTTTGTGATTCAGAATATATTATTCATGAAAATGTTTTTTGATGGAACTTCAATTTTTCATTTGAAAAATTATGTGCTGAACCAAGGTGGAATAAAATCGAGACTGCCTAAATATCCTGTAAATGAATTTTATAAACCATTTAGAAGAATTATAATTAGTGAAAACTTAATTTGACAAGTCTTTAAAAATACATTTTGAAGAAAGAGTTTTTAATTAGACATAAAAAGACAGTAACTGTGAAAATATTTGGTCTGAAATAATTAAAAATTTCAGTGTGAAAAATTTCAATGTGAAAAATTTGAGAATAGCTTCTATTTAGTAGAATATTCATCAAACTTGCATGTATGTACCCTAATGTCTATAGAAAGGGTATTTCCTCAATTGAACATATAATTTACGGAGAAGTCACATAAATGTATGGGTACAGGGATTTTTAATAAAGTAATAAATAATAATAACATAATTAAAAAGGTATTTTCATAAAAATGCCAATACCTCAAATTAGAGATAGAAATATAGCTTCAAGTATATGAATACCTCCCAAGAATAACTATTTTGTTTATTTTATTTTTAATGTACCAGTAATAAGATTTTAAACTTGGCTTTAATAAACTTAGTATATGTGAATTTTATTTTTTAGAAAGGCTGTTATATGTGAATTTTTGGAATAAAACTGTTTGAAGAGTAAACCAGTATTATGAAGCCAGTTGGTTAATCCATAAATAAATATTTTAAAACATGAATTAATTTAAATTATTTTTTTGCACCACATTTCACTCTCAGTATAGTCTCAGTTTAGATGACCTATCAGGGTTTTTGTTGCTTGAGGACACACTGACCTCTCTTACCCTTCAGTTCAAGATAATCTCCCTTTCCTACCTCACTAATGACAATAGCACTCTGCCTTATGCTAGACACTCCCCTCCCCTCTTCACAGATTCTGACCCATCAACTATTACCCCTTCACATCCCCTAGTATTAGCTCTTAGTGTTTTATTTTTATTTTTATTTTTATTTTTATTTTTATTTTTATTTTTATTTTATCAAGCAAAAAGGATAAAGGACTGATGGACACGGACAATAGTATGGTGATTACAGGGAGGAGGGGCGCATAAGGGGTTAGATGGTAATGGAAAAAATGTTAGTGAGATTTGAATTTAGAAAATGGTAGATAAAATGGTTGACTTCAGGTATGTTCTGCTTTATAGTTACCAGAGAGAACATATTGAGCACAGGTTTAGAAGAGGAAAAAGAAAATGTAGGTCAGTCATGGAAGTTAATACCTTATATAGAATATTACTTATCTGTAGTCATAAAAAAATAATTCCTTACTTTCTCTGTAGCCCTTGCTGCAACATTTCCCCTCTGCCTTCTTGGGTTACTTGGGAGTGGCCCAGTCTGGAATCATCATTCTGATCTAAAACAATGCTATTTTTAATTAATGATCTTTCCACTTTGTTATTAAGAATTATTTGAGTGGTATTTAAGTTAAATAGCTGGTAGATAAGATCTGCTGAAAAGAGCAGATCAATCTGTAAGTCTATGGTGTTCCAGCAGAACCACAGAACTGATGTGAACAGTTACCACAATTGCTGGTCTCAAGGGGAAGCCTTGCCTATTTTTAAGATAGAATACTCAGGATTGCCTTTAGTATAATGCAGACATACTCAAACTGACTGACAGTCAACTTCTGTGGAAGAAATGTATCCTGTCCATGTAAGATCATTAGAAAATTCATTGTCAGCATTCTGTTTATATGCTATTATAGCAGATCTTTTGCATTGTAATATTTGTGTATATGTCAGTCTCTCCCACTAGGCTCTGAGCTGTTCAAGAATTGGGATTTTATTAATTTCTATATCCCCAGGGCCTAGTACAGTCTGGGCACAATATAGGTCCTCAACTAGTAATTGCTGAACGAAAGAATCATGAATTCAATCATCTACAAATTCTCATATCACAAATACTGCAGATGCTTGAAGACTATAATGAATTATTTGCATCATTGTCACATGGTCTGTTTCAAGTCATTTGCCATGGGGAAGATTTTCTTTTGTCTCACTAGCATTATTAAACAATATTCATACAACTTCCACCAGTCTTTGGAATGAACAAGACCCTACCCCATAAGATGTAAACATTAATTTAATATTTTTCTTCATATCCAGTAACTCTGTAACCCAAATTGCAATGTCATTTAAAGTATAAAAACAGTGAGAAGGAAAATAACCTTTCAAAGTTTCAAAATGTTTTAAAGACCAATCACCTAGCACAATGCCCTCAATTAATAAATGAATCAACTCTTACCCAGGGAAATTTAATTCATCCAAGCTCGCATACTTGTGAGCGATGAGGCCAACACTGGTGGGGGATGGGGGCAAATCTCCTAAAGTGCTTTTATTCCACGATGTCTGAAGTTAACTGCAGTTGTCAAAAGGAAAATGAACAGAAGCAGAAATAAAAACTAATGGAGAAAAAATTAGAGTAAGAAGCGCTTAAGGAGAGAAATTTACTTTATGCAATAGACTTACTTTGCAACATTTATGTATAAAACTCCTTTTAAACTTATTTTACATCACATAAGCCTTGGCAATTTGAAGGAATACTGCTTTAAGTCAGCTTCCCCAGAAAATAGACTTTGAGTATTTGAAATTTGCATATAGGAATTTATTGAGGACTGACTGCTCTTAGAGCAATACCTGCGAGTGTTTGAGGAGCCTCAGTTGGGCAGAGGCAGAAGTTAAACTCTGGTGCAATTGCAACAAAGATTCGGCCAATTCAATGGGTGCTATGGAGCTTGGACAGCCCTTCAAAGTTGTCCTGAATTAAAGCGAGGGGGCTAGGCTTTCTACCCCCAAGTCAACCAATCAGTGGATTCAAACTGAGGGCAATTCTTGGGAAGGGAATTACCTGTGAGTCTTCAGAAGCCAGTCTTCCTGGCAGCTGGGGTCATAAATATGTCAGTCCTGAAAGGGAATCTGAGCAATGCGCCATAGTATTCACTCCTTTTGCCACTCAGAATACACCCCACCTGGGAGCATTTTCTCCAGGATTCAAGGCTGTCTCTTCTTCCAGAAAAGCTTATGATTAATAAATTAGTGGAAGGAACAACAGTTTCTGCTAGAGCTGGTGAAGGGATCACAACTGATATTCATTATTTCCCTCCTCTACTACCATTGCGGATTCATTTCTACTGAAAAGAGTGGCTTAGACCCTCATCCCTGATGAGAAAGTGTCCCTAGTGCTATGTCCACTCTTACTACTGCCTAATTATTTTCAAAATTGAGCAAGGGAGCACCAAGAGATGATATATTATATCACCTGAGCATGAAACTTATCCCTCCCAACTGAACCCATTGCATATAGCACCTGCTCTATCTCCTACGAATGATGACAATTAATTTCCCTGCCAAGATAGTGATTGTTTCCAAGTTTCCTAGTCTCTTGGTAAAAGAAGCCAAAAGCAGTGAGGTAGCAGCCACGGCTTTAAAGAGAAGGGATATGTTGTGTCCCTAGAGGAAGGACATCCTATGGGAATCAGGACCTCTGTGATTTTTGACCCACTGATCAAAAGTTAGGGGGATGAGGTTGGAAAACACAAATTTCCCAAGTGAGTGACTGGGAATAATGTTATATGGGGCTATTCCTTCCCCTTTCTTGTCAGAATCATAAATTCTTATTGTATACATAACACCACATGGTGATCGATTTAAAATTTATACGGCATTTTGGAGGAAGGCATACCAAGATTAGAGAATATCATTTCTAAATTGATGCCTCAGATATACTTTCAAATGGTCATTTCATTGCCCAGTCATGCTGAAACATTTGGGTGGTATAGTATATGATAAGACCAATGGCTACGTAGTCACACAACCACAGTCATAATATAAAGTGTGTGCTATAAAGCGTGCTCCTCGATCCAAAACAACGTTAAGCAGAATTTTATGTTGGCGCAACAATCTATAAACTCTTGGATGGTGGAACTGGCTGAGGCCCGGTAGAGAAAGCAAACCCACGTATGTGAAGCCTGTGTTGATTTAAATGAAGATGAATTGCTGCCACCAAATAGCTTATCGGCCTTTTTGAGGGAAGGTGCTTGTTAATGGCTCAGCATTGTTCTTTGTTCCTGGAAACTTACATATTTGGCAGCAGCAGTAGATAGCCTGGCCTTGCTGAACGGGAGCCCATGTTATTGAGGACAGGCATAATCAATATCCCTGCCACCATGGCTATTTTATTTATTCTCCCTTTTGCCTAAACTGGGTGGCTGATGAGCAAATCTGGCTAAAGTCAGCAAGCCCAGACATTCTGTATACTTGATTGTTTAGTGCTTTTTCTATGACAGATGACCTACGGAGGGAATTATCATCAATTACTCATTTTAGTTTTTTTTTACTCTTTAAGCTCACTCCCATAGATACATCTATATATCTCAGTCCCAGAAAATCATTTGTTCCTAAACGTCAAAACTTTCTCCTTGAAGCCCCTGAAAAACCTGATTCATCCATCACTGCCCATGAGCCTACACATATTCTAACCTCAGGCCACTTTTTTTTTTCCCCCACATAGATGTGCACTTCTCAAAGTGATACCCACTGGGAGGAATTTCCCTCATCTCTGTCTTTCAGACCTACCCTTGATTTTTAGCTGACATTCAACATCTTATGACACAAACTAGCCTTTCCCCCCTCTATTAGTTATTCATAATGAATTCCCCGTACACTGTAGGTGCATGCTAAATCAGACTCTACGATGAGACAGTGGTAAATGATGCCAGTCTGAGCCACCTGCTTAAGTTGCTTTCCCGTGCCCCCCGGCCATGATCGAGAATAATGCTGCCATGATGAATTGCCACTGGGCCTGATCAACCTATGGCTAGATAAGTTTGGTAGAACCCAGTTCGGCAGGGCTACTACTGTGCATGTAGGTCCTCTGTCTCTATCAAGCCCCCTAGAATGCCATAGCTGTTACTCTAACAGAACGTAGATTTTGTTTTCTACAGCTGGCATAGTCTTGCTCCAGAACACTAAAGGGTCCATATTATAATTCTCCATTTAGGTGATGCAATAATGTCAGGTAGTGATTTTTGCCTATCACAAAGATAGATCCCTTTAATATCACAGACTATGTTGTGTTATCATGAAGCAAGGGGTCCATGTAATAGATCTACTGTACTACAGCCAGCACCTTCTGCAGAAGGCATTTCTGTTTTGTGTTCAACTCAAGGCTGTTAGCCTTCCAAGTAACTTGTTTACCAGAAATTGTGTTTTCATTCTTAGTGGTGGGAGATAAAATGTACAATAAACTGTCCTTTACTGTGAAAATGGCCTGCAAAAATCAGATCACTGAAACAAATTTCACTGATGTGGCAAGTCCTGAATTTTTATACAGCTTATTGCCTATCCTCTGAGCTACATGTATCTTAGCAAGGTCACCAGCATAAATACTTCTACTTCATCCAATAAGCTTAATATAATGACATTGCAGTTGTGGACCAATGTGATATTACATGGATCATCCAAATCATTTAGTTCCCTTCTGGCTTTATTTTTTATGTAGAGTGAGAGAATTAACATAGCTATAAGATAAGATTGTAAAATTATATTTTTGTCCATTACATATGAATGTCAAATGTTTCTGTTTCCCCTTCCCATTAGGAATGGGAAATAATGCATTCATCAGAAAAATGGCTGCTTATCGAGTTCCTGTAGCCCTATATAAGGACCAGGACTGGAGCAGGGTAGGTAAGACACTTGCATCAGACAGAAAATTTCAGGGAACACCAAAAACGCAGTAATCAAGATAAATAATATTCAATATTTTTAAGTCAGATTATAATGCAAAATACCAAACACAAATCCATGATGAATAAAATATAAAAACTTTACTAAGGACAGAATCAATATTTCTCATTTTTCCTTTTGTCTCAAGCTTCAACATGGCTTGGCATGGTGCTGTTTTTGATTCTGCCTGTATTAAAAATTTTGTTACATCTGGCACAGCTTCTGCAATTGAAGCTTTTATTTGTCTGGCTTTGTGATAGTCCACTGTCATCTTCGCACATCTATCTGATTTTGTTGCTGGGATAAGAATGATGAAATAGATGGAGGATGTGACGGGAATCACCATTCCTGTCTTTTATGACCATAAGCAAAGTTTATCCAAAATTTTATTGATATACTATCTTGGCCAGCTTGAGAGGTTTCTACTTGGCAATCTCCTTTCCAATAGCTCTTATTCCATAGACCAGTGGAATTTAATGCAATCTCTGAATTACAAGGATGCATTTGAAGACCACAGAATGGCCTAATAAAGTAGGTGGGTTCATGTACTCAGGATACCCAAGACTACATTTATTACATGGCTTCTATATGCCCCCGCTTTAATAGTGAGATCATGGTGACACATGAGAGACTAGTATATCGATATCAACTCAAACAATGTACCGTACTCTTCTGTAAATATCTGGCTACTTCCCCTTTCCCATGAATTGTTATCAAAGTTGATATAAGCCCCTTTGAGTAAAGGCTGGAATTGTTGCAACACAGTAAATTACCTTTGGCTTAAGCAATCCTTCCTCCTAGGGAACTGGTCTTTTCTTCATTCAGTAGAATCTGGAGAAATTAAAATTGGCTCATAGGAAATTGGGCAAGAGATTGTGATGATTTTGGGGGCAGTAACCCTCAGCCTCCTAGTCATCCATCCTTGTATTCTTTTGATTTTTAAAAATTGAACAGCATTCTTGTCAGCTGCTAATTTGCATTTCCCTAAGTCCACCATAGTCTGTCAGCATCTCTGTATTTCCATGTGAGTCAGCCCCTCTGGCTGCCACTCCGACCTTGCCGCGCTGCCATCTAGCCTGAGTTGTTTCAGAATTCTCTACTTCTCATTTTACCAGGGATGCTTCAGGTCCCCAGATGTCAATGCCCACTCTGTTGTCTTGCCAATATCATGTACCAGCTTCTTCTTCCATTAGTCTTGATCTTCAGAGGAGAGTTCTCCCTGACCTTCATGGCAATGTGGGAAACCCTCTGATGCCAAAAAACAGAATGTCCTCAAGGCTCTTGTGAAACATAGTCAGCTAGTGAGTTTACAGCTCTACCTGTTTATCTCCTAGGACAGGCCAAG
>PVJD01014621.1:0-28348 GCA_004026545.1 Mormoops blainvillei
CCCCTTCTCCCTCCCTCTCCCTTTGCTTCCCTTTCACTTTCTCTCCTCTCTCTCCCCACCCCCACCTGGTGATAGTTACAGGCAGAGCATGTTGGCAACTAGCACACTGCCATCCAGGTACTGCTTTATATGATTCGCATGTTGTTGTATGGGTTTAGGCTAGATGGGCTCTCAATTAAAATGGAAGACATACAAGAAGACATAATTCAACAAGAAGACATAAACATTGTAAACGTATATGCACCCAACATAGGAGCACCCAAATATATAAGGAAAATCTTGGAGGACTTCAAGAAAGAAATAGACAACAACACACTTATACTAGGGGATTTTAACACCTCACTGCCAGCAATGGATAGATCTTCCAAACAAAATACCAGCAAGAACATTGTGGCACTGAACAAATCCCTAGATCAAATGGACTTAACTGATATATATAGAACCTTTTATCCCAAAGAAGCAAAATACACATTGTTTTCAAATGCACAAGAAAGATTTTCAAAGATAGACCACTTGATAGGACACAAAACAAGCCTCAAGAAATTCAAGAAAATTGAAATCATATCAAACATTTTCTTGGACCACAAGGGTCTAAAATTAGAAACCAACTTCAAGGAAAAAACTCAAAAACATTCAAATTCACAGAGATTGAATAGCATGCTATTAAACAATGAATGGGTTAATAATGACATCAAGGAAGAAATCAAAAAGATTCTGGAAACAACTGAAAATGAACACACAATAGTCCAAAACCTATGGGACACAGTGAAGGCAGATCTGAGAGGGAAGTTCATAGCAATTCAGGCCTACCTAAAAAAGATAGAAACATTTCAAATAAACAACCGAACCCTGTATCTACAAGAACTAGAGGAACAACAACAAATAAATCCCAGAGCAAAGAAGGAAATAAAAAAGATCAGAGCAGAACTGAATGACATAGGGACTAAAAGAGCAATTCAAAAAAGTGCAATAAATCCAGGAGCTGGTTTTTTGAAAAAGATAAACAAAACCAACAAGCCTTTAACCAGACTCATCAAGAAAAAAAGAGAGAGGACCCAAATAAATAAAATCAGAAATGAAAGAGGAGAGATTACAACTGACATCACAGAAGTACAAAGGGGTTATAAGAAATTACTATGAACAACTTTATGCCAAGAAATTTGAAAACCTGGGTGAAATGGATGAATCTCTAGAAAAATATAATCTTCAAAAACTGAATGAAGAAAAGGCAGAAAGCCTGAACAGACCAATAACAGCTAGTGAAATTGAAGCATTAATCAGAAAACTCCCAGCACACAAAGCCCTGGACCAGATGGTTTCACAGGAGAATTTTATAAAACATCTAAGGAAGAGCTAACCCCTATCCTTCTCAGATGGTTCCAAAAAGTCCAAGAAGAGGGAAGAGTCCAAACTCTTTTTATGAGGGTAGCATCATCTTAATCCCAAAACCAGACAAAGACACAACAAAGAAAGAAAACTATAGACCAATATCGCTGATGAACATAGATGCTAAAATCCTCAACAAAATATTGGCACACCACATCCAGCAATATATTAAAAAGATCAGACACCATGATCAGGTGGGATGCATCCCAGGGATACAAGGACGGTACAACGTTCACGAATCAATAAATGTAATACATCACATAAACAAAAGGAAAGACAAAAACTACGTGATCATATCAACAGATGCTGCAAAAGCATTTGATAAGGTACAGCACCCATTTATGATAAAAACACTCAGCAAAGTGGGACTAAAGGGAGCGTATCTCAACATAATAAAGGCCATATATGAGAAACCTACAGCCAATATCATACTCAATAGGCAAAAACTAAAAGCTTTCCTACTAAGATCAGGAACAAGACAAGGGTATCTACATTCACCACTTCTATTCAACATAGTATTGGAAGTTCTAGCCACAGTGATCAGGCAAGGAAAAGAAATAACAGGCATTCAAACTGGAAAGGAGGAAGTAAAACTGCCATTGTTTGCAGATGACATGACAGTGTACATAGAAAACCCTATAAGACTCCACCAAAAACTACTTGACCTAATAAGTGAATTCAGCAAAACAGCCAGATACAAAGTAAATATTCAGAAATCGAAGGCATTTTTGTACACCAACAATGAAATATCAGAAACAGGAATTAGGAAAAAAATCCCATTTGCTATAGCAACAAGAAAAAATAAAGTACCTAGGAATAAACCTAACCAAGGAGGTAAAAGACCTGTACTCAGAAAACTATAGAACACTGAAGAAAGAAATGAAGGAAGACACAAATAAATGGTAGCATATACCCTGTTCGTGGACTGGAAGAATTAACATCATCAAAATGTCCCTACTACCCAAAGCAATTTATAGATTCAATGCAATCACTATTAAAATACCAATGACATATTTCACAGATATAGAATAAACATTTCAAAAATTTATATGAAACCATGAATAACCCTGAATAAGCCTCAGCAATTTTGAGAAAGAAGAACAAAGTAGGAAGGATCACAATACCTGACATCAAACTATATTCCAAGGCCACTATAATCAAAACAGTCTGGTACTGGCATAAGGACAGACACATAGATCAATGGAACAGAATAAAGAGCCCAGAAATAAACCCATCTCTCTATGACCAATTAATATTCCACAGAGGGGGCAGGAGCATAAACTGGAGTAACTGGCTCTTCAGCAAATGATGTTGGGAGATCTGGACACGTACATGCAAAAATTGAAACTTGACCATCAACTTACACCATACACAAAAATAAACTCAAGACAGATAAAAGACTTAAATATAAGTCATGACACCATATAAGTCCTAGAGGGGAACATAAGCAGGAAAATCTCAGATATTCCATGCAGCGATATTTTCACCAATATGTCCTCTAGAGCAAGGGACATAAAGAAAAGAATAAAAAAATGGGACTTCATCAAAATAAAAAGCTTCTGCATGACTAAAGAAAACATCAGGAAAATGAAAAGGGAACCAACTGTATGGGAAAATCTATTTGCAAGTGAGACCTTGGACAAGGGTTTGATCTCCAAATATATAAAGAACTCACATGACTCCACACCAGGAAGACTAACAATCCAATCAAAAAATGGGCAAAGGACCTGAACAGACACTTCTCCAAGGAGGACATACACAGGGCCCAGGGACATATGAAAGGATGCTCAGCATCACTAGCCATCAGAGAGATGCAAATTAAAACCACAATGAGTTACCACCTCACACTAGTCAGAATGACCATCATAAACAAATCAACAAACAAGTGCTGGCGAGGGTGCAGGGGAAAAGGGAATCCTAGTGCACTGTTGGTGGGAATGCAGACCAGTGCAGCCACTGTGGAAAACAGTTTGGAATTTCCTCAAAAAACTGAAAATGGAACTGCCTTTTGACCCAGCAATTCCACTGCTGGGATTATACCCTAAAAATCCGGAAACACCAATTCAAAAGAACCCATGCGCCCAAAAGTTCATAGCAGCACAATTTACAATAGCCAAGAACTGGAAGCAACCTAAGTGCCCAACAGTCAATGAGTGGATTAGAAAACTGTGGTACATTTACACAGTGGAATACTACACAGCAGAAAGGAAGAAGGAGCTCCTACCCTTCACAACAGCATGGATAGAACTGGAGAGCGTTAGGCTAAGTGAAATAAGCCAGGCGTTGAAAGACAAATACCATATGATCTCACCTGTAAGTGGAACCTAATCAACAAAACAAACAAGCGAGCAAAATATAACCAGAGACATTGAAATAAAGAACAAACTGGCAGTAACCAGAAGGGAGGGGGGTAAGGGGATGGGGGGGTCATGGGGGAAAGAAGGGGAAGGGTCATCAAGGAACATGTATAAAGGTCCCATGGACAAAGCTAATGCGGGGTAGGATTGAGGGTGGGAGGTGGGCGTGGGTGGGGCAGGGAAAATGGAGACAACTGTACTTGAACAACAATAAAAAAAATAAGAATAAAAAAATTGTTGCCTTTCTTTTCGGATACTTCACTGAGTGTCAAGAAAAGGAGTATGGGAGAGATATGCACAAATAACTACAAATAATGCTCACAAGAGGAGTTAATGGTATGACAGAGCTAATACACATTTCTCAACATACGATCTTTGGGGATACTACGTATGAAACTCCTTCTATGTGCACTCCTAAATATCTTCTAGGGTTAGAGGGCCGACTATACTCCTGGGCATGTACAGAGTGTCTACTATGCACAGGCACCTCACATATATTATTCCATTTAATTACTGTGATAAGCCCATCAGCTCATATTTGCATGCGCATTTGATAAAGGGGCGCTTCTACAGCAGAGCTGGTAAGAGCACAAGCTCTGGCGTCAGACTTAAATCCAGACTCTACCATTACCCAGTGGAGTGACCTCGAGCACCTACTTTACCACTTGCTCATCTGTAAAATGGAAACAATAATTGCCTGTCTCAGGGTGGCTGCGTTAATTAGATGAGATGATAGAAATAAAATGCTCAGCCTCATGTTTGCAAGTAACAAGGGCTCGATGGATGTTAGTTAGAATTACCAAATACGAGAAAATCAAAACTCCAAAAACTTAAGTCACTTGCCTGAGATCACACGGTTAGTAATTAGTAAAGTTTAAACTCCGGTCTTTCCAAATCCAAAGCACATGGGCCTGTGTTTTACCACATCATTCCACTATTTACACTCATATAATTGCCCTTAGGACTGCATTAATCTTCTGAAATTTGGGTCAGGCAGTTCTCAGGCCTAGCTGAAGAAAAGCAAGAAACCATGCGGTAAGCAGCCTGTGACAGTGATAATATGTAAATGGGGTCACTCCATTTTCAGTATTGGTCCAAACAGGCTCCTAAAGATGCTTATCCTGTTGGAAGGGGGACATGGTACTTCGGAGCACTGTTTACTCACTGTAAGTGCCTGCGGTCCCTCAGGCCCTGTACCAGGTGATCCCCTCTGTTTTCTGGTTTAATCTTCACACAGACTTTTGAAGGAAGTACTTCCTTCCCCTGTTTTATCGAAGAGGAGACTTAAGATTCAAAGGGTTAAGTAACTCACCCAAGGTCATTCAGGTTGAAAATGACAAAGCCTTTGAAAGACTAATTAGGTTAAAAACAACCTTTGTGCACTAAACAATATAATCTCATTAAAAAAATTTTTTTAGTCAACATTTCTCCAGATCAACAGAGTAATAAATGCTCATTATAGAAAGCTTGGAAAGTAATGCAAAGTATAAAGAAGTGGGAAAAATGACCTGTGACTCTACCACCCAGAGTTAATCACTGTTAAGTTTGGTATGGTTCCTTCAAGTCTTTTTTCTTTCCTTTTTCATTATAGGTATACTTGAGATCATACTACAACAGCATGTAATGCCGTTTTCAGGAGACCAAGGATGAATTCAGTAAGCATTTCACCTTAATATAATAAAATCTTTCGTTACAAGAATTCACAAACTGATAATAATAGCTGCCATTTATTGGCCATTTTTATATGCCTACCACTGTGCCAGATGGTTTTAATTAAATTAAAATATCTCTTTTTATCTGACCCTATAAGATACATATTATATAATTAAATAATCAGAATATTTATGCAACTAGTATTTTAAGACACTCCATTTTTTTAAGAGAAAGGGGTAAAAGACAACAAATAAGCTGATAGAACTAATTTATTTTAAAAACTTAAACAAAACGTTGCCAAGCTGTGGCCTGTGGTGGCCACAAACTTCCTTCTGTTTCCCACCCCTTTTCCATCTGCAGCACAGTGAGCACTGGAGTCCATGATGATGACCACAGGGATGATTCATAAGCATCACAGATTAAAGGAGGTTGCACGACACTTCCTTCCCTTGGTCTGTGCTGGGATAGGCCAGCACTTGAGCAGCTCAGATGATGGGACCGCTCAGTGGACATCAGAAACAGGAAGTGAACCCTGTCTCCCTACCCTGTCTTGGATCATGTCCTGATTTCTTCCGTTGGTCATTTTTGCTGGCTCTACAGTAGCCCCCTCGTCTCTGGGCTCTGGACTTCAGGAGCACCTTCTCTGTAGCCTCAGAAACTTCTTTGACTAACCATAGACTAGGTGGAAGAGGGTAGCTGGATTGCCTTTACGGAAAGTCCTTGCCCTTGGCAAGGAAGAACAGGAAGAAAATGAAAGAAAATAAAAGTCTCTTTGAGATTAATGGAAGAGATCTCAACCAAGTAAAATCTAAAAATAGCCTCCATGTGATAAGAATACAGAACCCAAATAAGGGTTCTGTATTTTTGGACCAAGAATAAGGGTCCAAAAGGGAGATGCTAGGAGAGGTCCCAGTGGCAGAGGTACGAAAGGTCAGGAGTGGACTTTTGGGGTTTGCTGTTTTATGTATTTAAAGAGTAGGTCTGTGTTTTGACTACTGAGCTTACTAATAGCCAGCCACTTCAAATGCTGCTTCCAGCCCTCTGTTTGTTTTAAGTAAAAAGATTCAGCCAGTAATAATGGGAGGAGCTGCAAATGACTTCCCCAGTGGGAAGCGCCTGCTTGTTTTTCCTTCTGCCTGTGTTTGCTGGTCTGCAGGCCCTGCGCACAGACTCAAACATGTGAGCACATAGCCCAGGGGAGCTCTCGATCTGTATATTTATGCAGGAGGTGTGTAGAAGAGGGCGTTCAAGTATCAAAATACATAGGTAACCATGGGTAAAAAGAGAAAAGCTGTTGCAAGAATTTAAATATACCATGCCTCATATATTCATTTCTTTCTTCGCTCTTTTGACAAACCCTTATTGAGCGCCTACTGTGAGGAAAAATGTGCTATTTGCTGTAATACGTACTAATTTTTCTAAAAGATAGGTCTCCACTCATCCCCCTTCATAAGCTTGCCACCTGATGGAGGTACTATTATAGCTCATCACTCACTAATGCATACACAAGTAACCCACAATGGCAGATATTGTAGGTTAAATACCTTAGGAATGATACTGAAGATAGGCGCTATAGGAATCCAGAGAAATGTTCACTTGCTCAGAAGACATCAAGGAAGATAGGTGAAAAAAGAAAGATGGACTAGGAATCACGAGCAATCACATGGGAAGGTGTATTGAAGTAAAATGGGAAGCTAGGTATCAGACTGTGTAGAGCCTTGAATGCCAAGTTCAGTTTAACTAGACATATATTGGTGGAGGTGGGGGTGAAGGGATCAGGGCGGCACCTCCCAAGGCTCAGAAACTTAGGCAATAAGGGTGACATTAGAGCAGAAAACAGCTCTTCACTTTCTGAATATTTGCTTGGCTAGTAAGCCATCACTACACTCTAGGGAAATAAACTCCTACAGAACTTATTGAAGTTGTAGAAAGGACATAAACACAGGGCAGAAGATAGCTCTTAAACCAATTAAAAACATTAACTATATAATGTTTCTTTTTTCACCGTGGTCCAGTGGAAATTTCATCACAACCCTTGATATGGCTAACCCCTTGCTCCAGCTCCAAAGTCCCCAAGGGACCTTGCAACCATCACATGACTCTGCAGGAGACGAAGGTACCAATGCTACCCTGATGCATCAGCTGTCACCCTGCCTTGCACACTGGTCTATCTGAAGCTTTGCTATCATGAATAAGTGCCCTCAAGTGGGATCTGCTCTTGGAGCGCTGGCCAAATCACGTTTCTGAACTTTTAAAGTCTAAGACTAAACCCTAAACTTCGGTGAACTCACCGAGGTAAATAGCCCTTTCTAGAGTCCCATCTGGGCAGCTCACCAGCTTTCTCTCTGGTCTTTCTTAGACAGAACCATTCAAAATACCCACGGTTCTGGTTAATGGAAAAGTTTAGTTTATAGACTTAACTGTGTGTTGCATATGTAAATCGCCAAGACGTGGCTAGAATAAAATAGCTTTATACTAAAAGACCCTAAATGTTTTTTTAATGATTCAAGAACTATTTCACCAAAGGTCACATCCAGAATATATTCGAACTCTCAAAACACAACAGAAAGCAAATAATCCATCGCGGGGGTCAGGGGGTGGAACGGATACAATAATTGGACAGGCACTTCACCAAAGAGGGTATCTGGATAAGAAAGCATGTAAAAAGTTGTTCAACAGCATTTGTCATTAGGGAAATGCCAGTTAAAACCAAAAGGAGTTACCACTTATTATAATGGCTAAAAGGAAAAAAAAAAAAAACACTCACAGTACCAAGCGCTATCAAGGACACAGAACAACTAGAATTCTCATGCATTGCAGGTGAGAATGCAAACTAATAAAGCTACTATGGTTAATGGTTTGTCAGTTTCTTATAAAGTTCAACATGCAAAAACCATATGACCCAGAAATCCCACTCCTGGATATTCACCCTAGAGAAATGAACATTTATTTTCACATCAAAAGTGTACATGCGCGTTTATAGCTGCTCTAGTCATAATCACCAAAAACTTGAAATAACCCAAATGGTCTTCATTAGGTGAATGGGTAAACAAAAGCTACTTCAGAATTTGACGGTACTTTGCAACGGTGGGAACATTATAATCAATTAATGTCAAGAGGTGGTATTAGAGGAGGGGAATAGTCGTATGTTCTCATCTACTTATTAAGAATCCAGGTAAAATGAAGAGTTTTGTGCTACTACGAACATGAGAAGCTGTGCAAGTTGTTTACCAACGCTTGAGTTAGCCATGCTGTGTTGCATATGAGTGTGTCATGTCTAAGGGTTGGTGTGAAGTGTAGGCTTTGAAGGAACAGAAGGGGAGGTGTGTGAGTGGGAGGAGCAAAGGAAAGTCTGCAAGAAGAATAACTGAAGGAGTCTCTGGCTGTCAATGTCGGTCAGCTTCAATCCCAGGACCAAAGTGATGCAAGTGCTTCTGTGTGTGTGTGTATGTACACACGTGTGCTTAAGACTTTAAAAAATTAATGCTTAAAATCATTGAATGTTTTTAAAAACCAGTCTTTTTGGAGGGTAGTGGGAGGAAACCTCTGTATTTACATGAACTCGAGAGAGTAGACAAACTTAAAGAATTGGCAGGGCAGGAAGCACTGCCAGGGGAAAACATCGAATTCCTCACACCGGTGCAGGCATTGTCGTTCACTGTCCCGCGTACTGAGGGCCATGACTTGGTGTGATCCATCCTCCCCACTTTTGAAGCAGTAAGAGTTCTTTTGCTGCTAATCCATCTCCACTTTACAAACTCCACGTTCCCAACTCCACGTTCCAAAATGCGTTCAGTCGGAGTGGGAAAGTCACTACTAAATTAAATGAGGCCTAAGTTTACCAGCAGGTGGCAATAGAGGTAATTGTGTCCGAGGAAAGATTAAACTTGTATTATTTTATAAGCCAGAGATGGGAACCTTCAGTACTCGATTGAGCCCCAGCTTCACTGCCCTCTGCCTCACACTAGCATTCTATGCGATGTAATTGTTCAGGCCAAGATACCGTAGCCAGGCACGTAGCCTTTTTCTCATTGATCACCTGCTGTGCTTCAATTTCTAAGGGAGGTTCCTCTAAGAGTCTGATGTTTTTAGTTGAAAAATTGGAAATAAAGCGAAAATCAATTATAGTTGCATCAGTTACATTTAGTTATGGTTAATGGGGTCTCAGAAAGGTGAAATAAAACAATGTTTTCAAATATAACTTCCTGACATTATTAAATGAGTGTAACCCAAACTCTCAAAGAACAAAGACAAAGTTATGAGGCTGCTTTTTAATGGCAAAAAAGACACTAAGTTCTAAGTCAATTTCTCAGACCTTTATCAATTCCATTCATGCTGGAGAAACCCTTTATATTTCAATGGGAAAATTAACTTTTTGTATACACATCATAATTTTAAAGGCAGCGGAACAGGATAGTTTGCTCCGAAGCTCATATCCCCAGTAGATAGCTAAGTGTTATAAGAACTTTCACCTGACTGTCCTCACCATAAAACTTACTGTGTCCACACCTCTTCCTGTTTAGCCAACTCCCTCTGATTCTCTGGTCTCTCTCTCTGGATAGGTTCCTAGACTCCGGACTAACTCCTACTCTCATTCCCTATGCTCTCCCTGGTCTCCTGTGGTTTAACACTCTATAATTTTCTTACAATCTCTCTCTCATAACTGAAAGGGAATTTGGAATACATAATTTAGAAAAATTAAAACTATATTGCTGTAGTTCATGGTCTTAAATTTAAAGGCTCATTCAATTTCATGTATCTAAAAATTAAAAATAAATTAAATTTTCAATTATGTAATTTTTAAAAAATAAATAAGCTTGTGTGATTCAAAATTCCAAAAATTCACTTCTCCTTGGAAGCAGAGATATTACATGTATATGCAAGCAGTTAAATGTGTGTGTGTTCTATTTTTCCTTGTTTTAACACAAATCATTGCACACTTAACACAAAAGCAACTTGACTTTTTTTTTCTCATCATGATATATCTTGGCAATCATTCTATATTAATCCAGAAAAAGAGAAAAGAACTTTCACAGCCTCAGAGCATTTCATTGAATGGACAGTTCATAATTTATTTAACCAGACCACTACAGATAGGCAGTCAGGATGTGCCCAGTTGTATGCTATGACATACAATTCTGCCATGAATAACCTTGTTCATATGTCATTTTGCACATGTGAGCATGTGTCTGAAGGATAAATTCCTAGAAGTAGAACGACTGGGTTATAGGGTCTGTGCATTTGTAAGTTTAATAAATTCTCAGAGCTGCCTGCCTTAGAAGTTGTACCCACAGAGGGACGAGTGCCTGTCTCTGCGCCTGCTCACCGCCCAGCATCCTCAGGGTTCTATTTTTCAGGATTCTTCTGAATATTCTTGCTTGTTTTTCTCTCCATATGAACTTTAGAATCAGCTTTTGTACCCCCAGAAAAAAATATGTGGAAATTTTTATTGGAATTACATTCAAAGTATAGATTAACTTAGAAAGAATAGATAGCTTTATGATATTGAGTCTCTTTAAGGATGACTTTCATTTGGTAAAGTGTTCATTTTTCTCCTCAGTAACAATTCAGTATTTTCTTCACATAGGACTCACACATTTTCTTAAGTTTATCCCTAGGTGTTCTTATTTGTATTGCTTTCTACAAGAAAGACCTTTCCTTCTATTTTTTTTAAAAGTGGTGATATATATATATAAGCTTTGATTTCTGTGCCCAGTTTGTAACTTGTCACCTTATTGAATTCTCATATTATTTGTCATAGAGCCTGTTAGGTTTTCAGGTTATCCCATCATATCATGCCTCAGTAATGATAATTTTGTCTCCTTTTCAGTTTGTATGCCTAGTGTGGATTGAATGTTTATGTCCTCCCAAAAGCCCTAACCCCCAATGTGGCTGTATTTGGACATGGGGTCTCTAAGGAAGTAATTCAGATTAAATGAGGTTCTAAGAGTGAAGGAGCTCTGATTTTATAGGATTAGTGTCCTAAGAAGAGACCAGAGAGCTTTTCCTCTCTTTCTCACATTACCACGTGAGGACACAGCGGAAGGCAGCCATCTGCACGCCAGGAAAAGTCCTCACCAGAAACTAACCCTACTGGACCTTGGATCTTGGACTTCTGGCCTCCAGAACTGTGACAAAATGAATTTCTGTTGCTTAAGCCACTCAGTCTATGGCATTTGTTATAGGAGCCCTAGCGAACTAAGATAATCTTCATTTTCTTTATTTTGTTAAATGTATTGACCAGCCAGAACCAGAACAATATTAAGTAACAGTGGTATTTATGGATATCTTTCTCCTATTTCAGATTGAAAGGGAATGTTTCTAGTGTTACCCATACTTCTGGTTTGCGGTTGGTAAATATATAATCATGTTAAGAAAGGAAAAATACCTCCATTTTCATTAATTTTTTTGTTTGTGATATTTGTTCAAAATTAAAGAATGCCTTTTCGGCATCTATGGTGATGGTCATGTATTTTTTTTTCTCCTTATGTCTATTAATAGAGTGAATTTTGTTAACATCTTTCTATTCTTAAATCATGGTAGTATTCCTAATGGCTATCACACTGGGTTGTAGTGTATTATTCTTTTATTTTAATGTTGCATTGCGTTTAATAATATTTTCTTTAGGATTTGTTTATTAATATTATAATAATAAATGAGATTGGTCTATACTGTGTTTTTGGTGGTTTGAGCATCAATGTTATCTCAGAGATTTTCTTCTTTTCCTATTTTGTGGAAAAATTTTAAGAGCATCTGAATGATCTGTTCTTTAATAATATGGTAGAGTTCCCTGTGAATTCCTGGCACTTTGTTGTTATCTGATTGTTTGTAGGGTGCTACTTCTTTAAAAACAGTACTATTTTAAATTGTTATTTTTTAAATGGCTATTATTCTATTGTCTTCTAGAGGCATTTTAAATAACTTCTCTTTGTAGAAAATTATGTATTTCCAAGGATTTCAAATTTATTTGCAAATAGTAAGAAGTAATCTCTGTTTCTTTTCCCTTCCCTTGTATTTGCAGTTATTTTCTCTATTTATAATTTTTTACTTTATTTGTGTTTTTTCTTTAAGGAACTAGCTCTTAGATTTAATGTACTCTACTCATTCTTTGTTTTTAGTTTAATAAATACTGCTTTTATTTTGATTAATTTCTATGTTCATCTTTTTTTACATTTATCATTATTTCTACTATCATTCCGTTCCTTTTATTAACTACTTGTGTAATATGTTACTTCTTGCATTTTTAGGCTTTTTGTTTATTATTCTACATATACAAAGCTATGAATTTTGTCTAAGCACTGCTCCAATTGCACCCCATGAGTTTTGTTATGCAGTTTTTTTCTAAATTTGTTTTTGGCACAGAATTGGTTTAATTACCATTCTTGACTCACAGCACACCCTCATCACTGGTCAAGGCACAGCCCTCTCTTATCGTTCGCTTAGTGTGTTACGTTCTGCCCACTCTTCTCTCTGTCCTCTCTAACCCCCGGCAACCACTGATCTTTTCACTGTCTCCATAGTTTTGCATTTTCCAGGATGTCATGTAGTTTGAGTTACATAGTATGCAGGCTTTTCAAATCTGTTTCTTTCACATAGCAATATTAAGATCATGCTGGCTTTATAGAATGAGTTAGGAAATATTTCCTCTGCTCTATCTCCTGGAAGAGATTGTAAAGATTTGGTATAATTTCTTCCTTAAATATTTGGTAGACTTCACCAGTGAACCCATCTGGGCCTGGTACTTTCTGTTTTAGAAGTTTATTAATTATTTATTTAACCTATATATATGTCCATTCAGACTGGCTATTTCTTCTTATGTGAGTTTTGGCAGATTGCATCTTTCAAATAATTGGTTTATTTCTCCTTGATTATCAAATTTGTGGGCATAGAGTTGTTCATAGCATTCCTTCATAATCATTTCAATGTCCCTGTGCTCTGTGGCAATGTTCCCTCTTTGATTTCTCACATTAGCAATTTATTTATTTTCTCCTTTTTTTCTCAGTTAATCTGGTTAGAGGCTTATTGATTTTATTGATCTTTTCAAAGAACTAGATTTCAGTTTTATTGATTTTCTCTATAGATTTCCTGTTTCAATTTCATTGATTTCTGCTCTCATATTATTATTTCTTTTTTTCTCTTTACCTTTTTGTCTAGTTTCCTAAGGTAACAACTTAAATTTTTGATTTTAGATTTTTCTTATTTCTTGCAAGGCAGGTCTACTGGCAACAAATACTCCCAACTTTTATTTTTCTGAGAAAGAATTTATTTCTCTCCTTCACTTTTGAAGGATAACTTCACAAAATACAGAATTCTAGGTTGGAGGTTTTTTTCCCTCAACCCTTTAAATAATTACTCCACTCTCTGCTAGCTCGCATGATTTCTAAGGAGAAGGCAGATATAATTCTCATTTTTGCTCATCTAGAGGTAAGATAAACATTTTCCTCTGGCTTCTTTCAAGAATTTTTTAAAAATCTTTGCTCTGATGCAGATTGAGCGTGATATGCCTAGGTATGGTGTTTGGGGTGTGTACTCTGCTTGGTGTGTCCTGAGCTTCCTGGTTTGGCTTCAAATATTTCTTCTACTCCTTTCTCTCTTTCTTCTCCTTTTGGTATTCCCATTAAATATATGTTACACCATTTTAGTTGTTCCATTGTTCTTGGATATCCTGTTCTGCTTTTTTTCCAGGCTTTTTCCTCTTTGTTTTTCAGTTTCAGAAGTTTCTACTGACATATCCTCAAGGTTCTCTTGTTAGATGTGTCCAGTCTACTAGCAAGTCCATCAAAGGCATTCTTCATTTCTGTTACAATGTTTTTGATGTCTAGCATTTCTTTTTGATTCTTTTTTAGAATTTCCATCTGTCTGCTTATGTTACCCATCTGTTCTTACATGTTGTCTACTTTTTATTAGAGTCTGTAGCATATTAATCAAAGTTGTTTTAAATTTATGGTCTGATAATTCCAACATTCCTGCCAAGATCTGACTCTGATTCTGATGCTTGCTCTGTCTCTTCAAACTGTTTCTTTTTCTTTTTTGCCTTTTACTATGCCTTGTCCTATTTTGTTGGAGGCAGATAGGATGAAGTGAGTAAAAGGAATGGTGGTAATTAGTCCTTCAGTAATGTAATGGTAAGTTGGGCGGAGGGGGCGCAGTCTACAGCCCTATCATTGATCCTCTGTCTTTTGGTGAGTCTGTGTCCCTGAAGTGTGACTTCACCAGTGCTTCTAGTTTTTCCTCCCCTTGGTGGCACAGGATAGCTAGAGGGGGTAGGAGGTCAGGGATTTTCTTTTCCCCACGTGGAAGTCAGAGGAGACTGGAGTTGGGCACTTCCTTCCCCTGTGTGTGTTAGTGCCTGAGAACAGCCCAGCAGATGAGGCTCTGGCTGAAATGTTTCTCCTGAAGAAAGGCCTTGTTAAAGAGGACAGAATGTTCTGGGTGTGTTTCAAAATGGCTACTTTTCCCTGTCTAGACAACTTGAAGGGATTTTTCTCTGGTCCTCACTGTGAACACCTGGTGCAACTTATGGAGTTAAAACTCACAAAAGACAAAAGTGTGGGGGCTAATCCGCCTCTGACCCCAAAACCATATCTGGGATCCCCCTGGAGTTTTTTTCTCTCAGGTTTCTTCATCTGGAACCTCCAGCTATTTGTCAGTTACAGTTTGTTTTTTTCTACTCTGGCACTGTTGCCTCAGAGGTTGCTGGACCTGGGATTCTGTCTGGAAATTTGTGATTCTCTGTATGTCTGTCTGCCTCTCCAACTTGGGGGCAGCAGTTTGCCCTATGATCTCACTTCTCTAATCAATCTAAGAAGAGTTGTTGAATTTTCAGTTTTTCAGCTTTCTACTTGTAAGGACACAGCAACAACTTCTAAGCTCCTTATATGCTGGGCAGGAAACTAAAAGTTCTTATGTCAGTATTTTATAATCAGTTGAGAAGTATTATTCAGTTCAACCCCTTAGATACATCAGCATGACTCTGAGGTCATAGTTAAAACCCAACTGACACAGGTTGGGAGACTTAGCTCAGATATTCCTCCCAACCATGCTACGATACTGTTTTACACACGCGCACACACACACACACACACACACACACACACACACACGGTCTGTCCAGAAAAAGTCCAGCCATTGTTAATATAATGAGAATGGTTTGCGCGACTTTGATGTAACCTGGCAGCCAAGAAGAGTGGACTGGAACGCACATGTGTGAACAATGACGACTTCACTGTACTAGTCAGTGGGGGTGGTACACATCATTGAGTGAGTGTGTGTATTATGTGGCCGTCGCATTCAAAATGACTGAGCAGATAGATCAAATGAATGAATCTGCATCAAATTTTGTGATAAGCTCAAACGTTCCTCTGTGGAAACTATTTGGATGATTCAGAAGGCTGTAGCTATGGGCAGCTGGTGACTGGCAACTTCATCATGACAATGTGCCCACTCATGCATCACATCTCCTGCAGAGTTTTTTGATGAAACATCAAATCACCCAGGTGATTCAGCCCCGCTTTGGTCCAGATTTGACACCCTGAAACTTCTGGCTTTTCCCAAAACTCAAATCACCTTTGAAAGGGGAGAGATTTCAGATCATCAGTGAGAGTCAGGGAAATATGACAGGGCAGCAGATGGCGATTGGGAGAGCTCTCTGAGGTCCCAAGAGGCCTACTTCAAAGGGTACTTGGGTGTCATTGTCCTGTGTACAATGTTTCTTGTATCTTTTAACTTCTTTAATAAATGTCTCTATTTTTCATAGTATGTGACTGGACACTTTCTAGACAGACACCTTATGTGTTTGGATATGTATGTATGTGTGTAGGTGAGCTAAGGAGGCAAATAACCCAGCACTGAGGGCTGAATTTGCTCTAATGAATATAAAGAAATAGGCAGAAGCCCTGGTCTTTAGATGACCAGAGGTGATCCCTGAGGTTAGATCTAAATAGGATGGGAAGCATTACCCTGGCAGGGAACAAGGTGGGCACAGCATAGGTAAGGGAACTATGTACCTCTTGGATACCAGGAGGTAGGAAGATCCCATATATGAGAGTTTAAGCCTAGGTAAACACCATGACTTTATTATTTCTGTATCTTCTGTGTCTAGCACAGCATGTGACACATAGAAGACACCCAGTAAATACTTAAAGAACAAAGGAATGGAGTATTTTCTGCACACCACTGTCACTTTACTATTCTCTCTTTTGGGGGAATAAATGCTTACTAAGAATTTATCTGATTTAGGATTAGTAGATGCTTTCAAGTAGATTATTTAATTTTCAAAACAACACTGTAAAAATGTTTTTGTTTCCTCTGTTCTTTACCAAGCCAAGTCTGAATGCCTCTACCTGACTATAGCTACCTCTTTAATCTTTCACTCCTATTAATTCTCCATGTGTACTGGGGCTCTAATGGTTCATTCTGGCATTTTCCATCTGGCCTGGTACACATTTCATTGCCTGTCTTTCTAAAACTTCTTTCACTTTTTACAGTCCAGATCAAGCCCCCACCTTGGTCATGGAGCCTTCTTTAATTATCTTGACCCTCAGTGAACTTCTCCTTTGAATCTTTAACCTAGACAGTTGACATCATATATTTTGCACTCATTCTTCTCCTGTGTTGAGTTATTTCATGTACATGTCATGTTTGATTAATTATATCGCTAAGTTCTTTGAGGAACTTAGATCGTGTATTCAGTGGCTAGCATAGACCCAGGCACATAATGGAAGTTAAAAAAATTAGCTTTTAATGGATTGATTGAATTATTTTAAACACATGGCTGGAGAAACTACCTATTATTCTACTATTTGGGAACTGCCTGGGAGACATACAGTATTAAGGGTATAATATGCTTGGCCACAACCAGGGTGTTAAAAAGTCCTTTCCAAACCCAAATAACCATCCTTCGTTTCTTCCTTAGTTTTCTGTCCCCTTTCACTATTTAGATTAACCTCCACATGGGGCCTCTGGCCTCGCCCTCCCACTTGCCTCTGGAATTCCTCACTCCAGCCTTCTAAATTCATCAGTTGCCATCAGCTGCCTCTTGGGTGTCTGTCACTCATCCCTATGTCCTTGCCCTGGGCTCGAACCACACACCCAATTATCTTTGACTACAGTGATCATCCAACAACATTGCCAAGGAATGACAAATTTTATAGAAATTAAATCAGGGTTTATGAACAATAGTGGTAAAAAGTAGAAACAGAGTTATGCCTTTGTGGCAGTCTGCAGGTTATGTAGTAAAATCCTTCCTTCCCTTCTTCCTAGGTATGTAGCGGGACTACATTTCCCGGTCTTCCTGTGGTTAAGTGGAGCCATGTAACTAAATTCTTTCCAATGATGTGAGTAAAAGTAGAAGTACCCTTTATAGGCCTGGCCCATAAAAATTCTTCTGTGTTTTTCCACACTGTCTGTGGGCTGGATGATGTGGCTCTAAGAGTTTGCAGGGTCTATGAACCCTGGATCCCTTAACTACCATTGGGAGGAGAGCTGTGCTCCAGTCAGGAACACCTTCCTTGAACAGTTACATTAAAACAAATCTTGTATTGTACTCGAGCCATTATAGATTTGGGGTGTATCTGTGGTAGCAGTCCAGCCTGCCTTAACTAATACATGTATAAAATGAAGGAAAACAAGTAGAACTATCACTCAGATCTTACCTGACTCCAGAGAAGCATATAATTGAAAGGGGGGAAATGCCTAGTAACAAAAGGAAAAAAAAAACATAGATGAATGTGAATTATATTTGTATAAAATAGGATGGGAAAATTTTGTGTGATGAAGGTGCTTAAAACAAAAACCTAGTTTTGTAACTGCTAACAATCTCATTGTGAACTACAGTTGCTCAGGGGATGCAAAGGAATTCTTTAAGGACACATTCCTTTTCAATATGCGGGCCTCACATCTATTAGATGCTCAATAGGTACTTGTTAACTCCAATCATATCAAGGGGGTAAGAATCTCAACTCCAGCCCATTTCTAGAAATGGAACATGACCAATTGAGGATCAGACTTTAAAAGGGTATTGACAGCCCTGGCCAGAAAGCTCAGTTGGTTAAAGCATCATCACATTATGCCAACATTGCGGGTTCAATCCCAGTCAAAGTACATACAAGAATCAACGAATGAATGAATAAAGAAACAGGAAAAAAAAAATCGATCTCTCTCTCTTAAATCAATTAAAAAAGAGATATTAACAAAATCAAATGTCCAGAGAAGGTAAAGGAATCAAGGGTAGTAAGGTCTTAAAACCATGTCAGATGAGGGGCATTAAGGGAATGTAAATGTCTAACTTAGAGTTGTGTGTCTGTGTGTGTGTGTGTGTGTGTGTGAGAGAGAGAGAGAGAGAGAGAGAGAGAGAGAAAATAAGGGTAGGAGGAGAGGTAATGAGAGCCGCACTGTCTTGCAATAATTTAAAGAGTTGTCATGGGGAAGAGGAGCCGTGTTCCACATTCCCTGAAAGGTAAAACAGGAACAGAACTTCTGGTTTATACAAAAATACCTTTCCAACAAGTACAGCTGTTGGATGATAGAACAGGCTGCCCTGGAAAAAAAATAAACTTCCCTCAGAGGAAATACTTCATCCAAAGCTGACTGCTGCCAATTGAAACTATTATAAAATGTTATTCTGCATGGGGTGTAAAATTGAACAGTGAAGTTCCCTTCCAAAGGTTTCAAGACCCTCTGAAAGATAGTATTCAAGAAGCTTGAATTAATAAGACATTTAGGAAATGCTCTATTCTGGGGTCACCTGTCCAGTAGTCTCTGTGCCCACTCTCTGTCTTTCCCATGAGGATGACTCTTTGACTGGTTGCAAGAAGAAGGTGCAAAGGAGGTCTGGGAGAAAGAAGTTATATTTAAATCACAGAATTGGTCATCTAGATGTACCTAGTTTGGGAGAAGGGGAAGGCAGGTGATAGAGACAGGCAAAACCCCTAGCCCTTCAATATCTCCGTACAAAATTACACCACTGTTGTGGAACCTGCTGAAAAGATAAAGCAAACTAATCACCCACATCTTACAGGTTTTAAGAGATCAGTACCCATTGAGAAGAAGAAAGGCTAAATTTGCCCATAGAGGGCAGTGTGAAAGCTAGAAGTGTCCATGGTACTGGGGAACTGGTGGAGTGGGAAGAGGAGTAGGGAATAGTTTTGCGTACTTTATAGTTTAGCCTGGGGCCTTGGTGTATCTATGAGAACTTTCTCTGGGCTGATAACATTGTTTGCCAGCATCCAAGTTGGGATGTCAGGACTTGTTTATAAACTGCAAACAGCTTACTGCAGCTCAGCCAAGTATTTCCTGTCTAGGCCAGTCTGGTCTCCTTGGGTTCAAGCCTGGGTCTCCTCATCCCTCTCTCAGAAACAAAGAAGGGAGAAGGAAAAGAAGGATGCTATCTGTGCTAAATATCAACCCATGAAGAAAACTATATCAGCTGTCCATTCTCATGTGAGCCGCCCTACCCCACAATTTATCTCGTCCATGTCCAATATGATGACTCTACAATTTCTCTGTCAGGAGAGCCCATCTGCAAAGAATTCTTGCAACTGGTTCCTCATACCCAAAAACCAAACAAAGAGGACTGTATAGTACAGAAATGTAACAAAGAGTACAGAATAGTACATAAACCTAAGACGGAATAGAAGATAGCACTAAAGCTGTCAGAGGGAAATTATGGCAAACTGCAGAGTCAAGGGAAGCTTCACAGAGGAAGAGCAAATGAACTTGAGCCTTAAAGAATGAGCAGAAAGGTGACGGCAGAGTAGATGGAGGCCACACTAACCTCCTCCTGTGACCAAACTGGAATTGCAACTACATTATAGAAAAATCATCCTTAATAATTAACTGAAGAAGAGCAGGAAAGAAGCCTTATAACCAAGAACTTAAAGAAGAAATCACATCACCACACCGAGATGGTAGGAAGTGTGGAGGTGCGAGAGGGTTGTTTGGGCTCCCACAAGTAGCATGTAAAGTTCCAGAGGCATATTACAGCAGCCCGGGGGTTACACCTGAGAAGCGTGCAGAGATGCAGAGAGCTTCTTAAAGGGTCAACACAAAATTTTGTTTGCAACTACTTACCCTGGGCTCTTGCAGAAAGAGGGCTGAGCTGACTAGAGACACATAAGAAGAATTTGGGGTCAGTGGCTGTGGGGAAAGAGCTAAGGGTCAGTCTCCAGGATACTGGTGTGAGTCATTCTGCATACTGCTGGAGCGAGCTTTCGAGCTTTCGCAGGCAGAACACTCCCTTCCATGCAGCATCGGCCTAGGGGGAAACAACAGCCTCACCTGAAGGCATCTGTCTCACCCTACCCTGTGGAGCTTAAGCTGAGTTGCTGAGGAATAGAGCTAGAGGCACATTCACTGATTAAACCTAACAGAAAGCCTGCAAGCAAAGGCAGATCTCTGGGAGCTTTGAGACTCTAGCTGACCCTCCCCCAGGTCCATTGCTGGTAAAAGTCAGACTTAGTGTGCAGTCAGTTTGTTTTTTTTTTTCCTGCACACACTCAGGCCAAGCAAAGGGAGCCACAAGCTATGGGTCGCTTATAGTTCCAAACAGGTTGCACAGGACCAGTCACAGGCAGCACCTGACATAGGTCTACAGAAGAGTCTTTGCAGATCTACCTAATACATAGAAACAAACACAAAGAGGCAGCCAAAATGGGGAGAAAAAGAAACAGGTCCCAAATGAAAGAACAAAAGAATCCTCCAGAAGAAGAACTAAATGAAATGGTGGCAAGGAATTTATGTGATATAGAGCTTAGCATAATGATCATAAGGAAGGTCAACAGAATGAAGAAAGACACAGAAGAAATAAAAAAGACCAGTAAGAAATAAAGAATGCAATATCTGAAATAAATAATACACGGGAAGGAATAAACAGGCTAGGTGAAGCACGGGATCAAATCAGCGATTTGAAAGACAAGGTAGGAAAAAACATCCAAGTAGAGTAGCAAAAAGAAAAAACAATTTTAAAAAATGAGGAGAGTTTAAGAAACCTTTGGTACAACATGAAGCTTAACAACATCTGCATCATGGGGATGCCTGAAGAAGTGAGCAAGGAATAATGACCAAAAACTTTCCTAGACTTATGAAAGAAAATGACACACAAATCCAGAAAGCTCAGAGAGTTCCAAAAAACATGGTTGGACCCAAAGAGGTCCACACCAAGACACAAATTAATTAAAAAGGCAAAGCTTAAACACGAAGGGAGAATCTTAAAAACTGTCAGAGAAAAGCAGTTAGTTACTTACAAGGGAGTGCCCATTAGAATGTCATCTGATTTCTCAACAGAAACATTTCAGGCCAGAAGGGATTGGCATAAAATATTTAAGGCTATGAAAAGCAAGGGCCTACAACCAAGGCTACTTTGCCCAGCAAGGCTATCATTTAAAACCAAAGGAGAAATAAAGAGCTTCCCAGACAAGAAAAAGCTAAAGGAGTTTGTTAACACCAAAGAAGTATTGCAAAAAATGTTACAGGGATTGCTTTAAGGAGAAGAAGAAGAAGAAAAAAAACAGAGGAAAATAGTTAAAAAATAAAATGGCACTGATACATATATATCAATAATCACTTTTGTTCTGGCTGGTGTGGCTCAGTGGATTGAGTGCAGGCCTGTGAACCAAAGGATCGCCAGCTCAGTTCCCAGTCAGAGTACATGCCTGGGTTGTGGGCCAGGTCCTCAATAGGGGGCATGTGAGAGGTAACCACACATTGATGTTTTTCTACCTTTCTTTCTCCCTCCCTTCCCCTCTCTCTAAAAATAAACAAATAAAATCCTTTTTAAAAATCACTTTAAATTTAAATGGCTTAAATGTTCCAATCAAAAGACATAGGGTCACTGAAAGGATAAGAAAATAAGAGCCATATGTATGCTGTCTCCAGGAGACACACTTCAGAATGAAAGATACACACAGACTAAAAGTAAGGGAATGGGAAAAGATATTCTGTGCAAATAGAAAGGGAAAAAAAGTGGGATAGCAATACATATATCTGACAAAATAGATTTTAAAATCAAGAATATAGTAAGAGACAAAGAAGGACACTAAATAATGATACGGAGAAAAATCCAACAAGAAGATATAACACTAGCAAACATTTATGCACCCAACATAGGGGCACCTAACTATGAAAAGTAAATCCTGATGGACATAAGGGAGAGATTGACAGAAATATAGTTATAATAGGGAATTTTAACACCCCATTGACTACATGTATAGATCTTCTAGACAGAAAATTAACAATGGGACAGTGGCCTTGAATGACACACTAGATCAAAAGGATTTAACTAATATCTTCAGAGCATTTTATCCCAAAGCAGCAGAATATACTTTCTCTTTAGGTGCACATGGAACATTTTCTAGGGTAGACCACATGCTAGAACACAAAACAAGCCTCAGTGAATTTAATAAGATTGAAATCATATCAAGCATTTTCTCTGAACATAATGCTATGAAACTAGAAATCAATCACAAGACAAAACTGAAAAATACACAAGGACATGGATGATAAATAACATGCTATTAAACAATGAATGGGTCAACAACAAGATCAAGGAAGAAATCAAAAGATACCTTGAAACAAATGAAAATGAGAACACAACTACCCAAAATCTGTGGGACAAGGAAAAGCAGTCCTAAGAGGGAAATTCGTAGCACTACAGGCCTATCACAAGAAACAAGAAAAAGTTCAAATAAACTATCTAACTTTACACTTAAAGGAACTTTAAAAAGAACAACAAATAAAGCCCAAAGTGTGTAGAAGGAAGAAAATAATAAAGAACAAATTAGAAATGAACAAAATAGAGTCTAAGAAATAATACAAGAGACAATCAATCCAAGAAGAGCTGGTTCTTTGAAAAGATAAACAAGATTGACAAACCTTTAACCAGGCTCATCAAGAAAAAAAGAGAGAGGACCCAAATAAATAAAATTAGAAATGAAAGACGAGACATAACAACTAACACCAAAGAAATATGAAGGATTGTAAGAAAATATCATGAAAAATTATATGCCAAGAAACTGGACAACCTGGAGGAAATGGATAAATTCCTAGAAACATACAATCTTCCAAAACTAAATCAGGAAGAATCAGAGAATCTGAACAGACAGATTACACCTAATGAAACTGAAGCAGTAATAAAAAAAAAAAAAACTCCCAAGAAACAAAAGCCCTGGACCAGATGCCTTCACAGGTGAATTTTACTAAACATTCCAAGAAGAATTAAGACCTCTCCCTCTCAAACTATTTCATAAAATTCAAGACAAGGGAAGGCTCCCAAACTCATTTTCTGAGGCCAGTATTATCCTAATCCAGAATCCTGATAAAGACACTACAAAGAAAGAAAATTATAGGTCAATATTCCTGACGAACATAGAGGCTAAAATCCTCAACAAAATATTAGCAAACCGAATACAGCAATGCATCAAAAAGATCATACACCATGATCAAGTGGGATTTATTCAATAATGCAAGGAGGGTACAGTATTCACAAATCAATAAATGTGATTCACCACATAAGCAAAATGAAGGATAAAAACCACATGATTATATCAATAGATATGGAAAAAGCTTTTGATAAAATCCAGTAATGATTTATGATCAAAACTCTCAGCAAAGTGGCAACAGAGGGAATAATTCTAAACATAATAAAGGCCACACATGACAAACCCATTGCCAGTATTATACTCAACAGGCAAAACTACAAGTGTTCTCCTTAAGATTGGGAACAAGACAGGGAAGCCCACTTTCACCTCTGTTGTTCAACATAGTACTGAAGTCCTAGCTGTAGCAATCAGAGAAGAAGAAACAAAAGGTATCCAAACTAGAAAGGAAGAAGTAAAACTGTCATTATTTGCAGATGACATAATACTGTACATAGAGAACCCTAAAGAAACTACTAGAACTAATCAATGAACTCAGTAAAGTAGCAGGATATAAAATTAACATCCAGAGGTCAGATGCATTTTTATATGCCAATAATGAACTAATAGAAAGGGAAATTAAGAAAGCAATCTCATTCACAATTGCTTCAAAAAGAATAAAATACCTAGGGGTAAATCTAACCAATGATGTAAAAGACCTGGACTAGGAAAATTATAAGTCACTAAAGAAAGAAATTGAAGAAGATACATAATGTGGAAACACAAGCCGTGTTCTTGGAAAGGAAGAATTAACACCATTGAAATGTCCATACTACCCAACACGATCTATAGATTCAATGCAATTTGTAGCAAGATATCAATTATGTATTTCACAGAACTAGAACAAATATTTCAAAAATTTATATGGAACCACAAAAGGCCCCAAATAGCAACAGCGATCTTGAGAAAGATGAGCAAATTTGGAGGAATCACACTACTCAATATCAGACTATACTATAAGGCCATAGTAATTGAAACCGCATGGTTCTGGCATAACAACAGACACATAGATTGATGGAACAGAATGGAGAGCTCAGAAATAAACCCACATCTTTATAGCCAATTAATATTTGACAGAAGGAGCAAGTCCATACATAATGGGCTAACAATAGTTTATTCGATAAATGGTGTTGGGAAAATTAAAGAGATATGTGAAGAAAAACGAAACTAGACTACCTTTTTATACCACACACAAGAATAAATTCAAAATGGATTAAAGACTTAAATGTTACCAAAACCATAATAATCCTAGAAAAAAACATAGGCAATAAAATCTTGGACATTGCTTGTAGCAATAGTTTTTCAGATTTATCTCCTTGGGCAAGGGATACAAAAGAAAAAAATAAACAATGAGACTACATCAAACTAAAAAGTTTTTGCACAGCAAAGGAAACCATCAACAAAATAAAAAGACAACCTACAGAATTGGAGAACATAATCACTAATACATCTGATAAGGGGTTAATATCCAAAATTTATAAAGAACTTATAAAACTCAACATCAAAAATAAATAAATAAACCAATTTAAAAATGAGCAAAGGACCTGAATAGACACTTCTCCAAGGAGGACATACAGATGGCCAATAGACATATAAAAAGATGCTCAATACCATTAATCATCAGAGAAATGCAAATTAAAACCACAATGAAATATCACCTCATGCCTGTCAGAATGGTTATAATCAAGAAATCAACAAACAACAAGTGCTGACAAGGATGTGGGGAAAAGGGAATCCTTTTCACTGTTGGTGGGAAAGCAGACTGGTGCAGCCACTGTGGAAAGCAATATGGAGTTATCTCAAAAAATTTAAAATGGAACTGCCTTATTACTTAGTGATTCCACTTTTGGGAATTTATCTGAAGAAACCCAAAACACTAATTTGAAAGAACATAAGCACCCCTATGTTCATTGCAGCATTATTTAGAATAGCCAAGATATGGAAGCAGCCCAGTAGATGAGTGGATAAAACAACTGTGGTACATTTATAAAATGGAATATTACTCAGCCATAAAAAAGAAGAAAAATTTTACCATTTGCAACAGTATGGATGGACCTGGAGAACATTATGCTAAGTGAAATAAGCCAGTCTGAGAAAGACAAATACCATATGATTTCACTCGTATGTGGAACCTAATGAACAAACTGAAGTAATAAGCAAAATAGAGGCAGATTCACACATAGAGAGCAGGCTGACAGCTCTGGTGGGGAGCAGCTGAAGGGGCATAGGGATTGAGCTAAAAAGAAAAAGGACTCATGGACATGAATAACAGTGTAGTAATTGCAGGGGAATAGGGGTCGGTAGAGGTGGAAGAGGGTATAAGGGGGATAAATGGTAATGGAAAAAATACAATAAAAAATAAGATATAAAAAATGAATGAGCAGGACTCAGTTACATGACGAGGTTGTGAGGGGATTTCGGGTTGAAGAAACTATACAGAGAGAAGAGAATATGAAAGACTATGTTAGAGACCAATGTGTCAGAGAGTCAGGGTGGATGGATCTATTGAGGGGACTGAATGCTCGGTGCAACACCTCACAGTCTTCAGCTTCCATGCACCATTCGCACTCTACCCTTGATCATTTGGGGGTCTCTAGACAGGAGTGCTCATTCCATGGTGGAAGCTGGTGGATTAGGGAATGCATAGAAAAGGTTTATCTGCAAAGAATCTGGCAAAACCTCCATGAAATTTCAGATCAGATGGAAAAGCTGACTAAGTAAAAATAGGATTAAATAAATTTATAGCTAGTTCAATCACTGGACCAAAATTATACTCATCTCTTGCTCCTAAACCTGCCACTACAAATGGTATTCCCATCTCTGCGACTGGCCATTAACGCAGTAGAAGTGTGGGTAGATTCTTAAAGGTAAGTCAGCTCACGACCAGATCATAGTACTCCTGGAATTCCCCTGATGTGAGCTGTCATAGTAGATAGATGTACTCACTGCCCTTAAAGATGATAACTTTCTCTAGAACCTAACTATAGGCCATGAAAAATCCATAGTCCTATTTGTGTCCCAGAGTACATGAGACTCTTCTATTTTCCAGTTCTAGAGTAGTGAGAACTTTTATTCAAATTGGCTTTTGGGTATGCTACACCACATAAATAAATGTTTCCATTTAGACCACCTCATGCAGTGAGAATAAGAAGTTCACATGCCAACTCCCCGCATGATGTTCTTGCCATTGAAAAATAGGAATCATGTTATGTTTTCCTGCTAATACCCCCTGACAAGCACAATCACAATGATTGGCCCACATCTGGCATTCTGTGTAAAATTCATGCAAATAAGGGGACAGCAGTAGAAAGATGGAAAATAGGGGACTGATCATTGGCTGGAAGGAATGCTGGGAGATGTCTTTTACAATTAATCAAGACACAAATAGAGATAACTTACTATTTTTAAAAAGGCAGTGGATCTCCTGAGAAATAAGTAAAAATAAAAAAGAAATATATAATCTAAAGAACCACCTGGAAATGTGGCACGTTATGATCAAAAAGTACCAAATCCGTAGAGTCCAGTACATAAAATTGTAAAGTGCCAAAGCACCTATTCTCTAGAATTATTTCGAAAGATGGAGAATTGTTTTTCTGGTGAATCTGGAAGAATAAGGACACGGCAACAAACTGACCTGGGAGTCAAAGTAGGGAGACTTAAGTACTCTTAAAATCCCTTCTCTGCCCAGGACCTTGGGATTTCTGCTTGAGTTAATGGGATAGAAGTTTTCACAAACCCGGCGTATGTGAACCATGGATGACCAAGGAGAGTCTTCATTTCTGAAAGGCAGGCGAGGCTGCCACAGAGCTGCAGCCCGCCAGTCTGAGGAGGTGGTCTGTGACAGAACCCATCTGAGGATTTGATCAGGAATTTCCTCCCAAAGGCAATAACATCCCTGCCTTTTTTGGGAAGTCTGATTTTTGTTTTAAGTTCTTAAACTAGTAGCAGTAATTCTTTCCTAAAGGGAAGTTGGCATTTTTGTTAGCATGGTCTTTGCACTAACTTTTTCTCTAATCGTTCTGGCACAGAAAACTTGTCTGGAGTTAATGAAGGAGGTCAACATGTTGAATGTGACAGAAACTAGAAGCTTGTCTTCGTTAGCCAGATGCTGATGGCACACAGGGCCCACTATAACTTACAGGGTGGTGTCAAGGGATAGTAAGGCGACCACTTGTTTCAAACTCAGGGATAGGAGTGAGTGTGCACAATAAAATAAGAGGAAAGGACACAGTTGAAAGGAGAGAGTTTTTATCATGTTTGTAACACTGGCTCCTTCTTGTGGCTCTGCCTGAGTTTAAGGGTCTCTGAGCCTTAATCAGTGTATTATATACCTCTGAACTTGCTGGGCAAGCAGCAAAAAGCAGCCCACTAAGTAAGTCCAAATATCCAACATTTTCACACACTCACTAACTATAATAGATAAAGAAGTCTAAAAGCAGCATTTTAAGGTAAAAAAAAAAAGGTCTAATTTTAAAATGCCTTTTGAAAATCCCTTAAAGTGCATGTTATACCATCTCTCAACAAGTTCTTATATCATCTTTA
>PVJD01014622.1:0-28296 GCA_004026545.1 Mormoops blainvillei
GGGGGGGGGGATGGGGGGGACAGGACGTAGGGACGGGGCTCCTCCTTCCGGCCGGGCAGTTGTCTGCCTTCCCTGCCCCCAGCTTAGCGTCAGGCACTGTGCGTAGGACTGGGGCTTCGGGCAGAGCCGGAGTCAGGCTGAGCTGAGCAAGCCAAGGGCTTGTGAACAGCCCTGGCCATCCCTGGCCATCCAGCGCATGGGCCACCCCTGTAGGCCGCAGGGCTTCTGTCCTGGAACCTGCTGCGGCTCCCCACTGCCCACAGGGCAGAGCCTAAATTCCCTAGCGTGACATTTAAGGCTGATCCCAGTCTGGCCCTGGCCTGCTGCTCTGGAAAGGTCTACTGAAGGGCCCCAGCTGCTGTCACTCCTCTGTGCCTTTGCAGACTCGTCTCCCTGCTGTCACATCCCTCCTCTCTCCTCTCAGGTGTTGCTGCACCCCCTCCACATCCCCCCTGCACTCCCTGGGTGCAGGCTCCCGGCTCTTTGTACAAGCTGGTTGTCCAGCAGCCCAGCCCAGAGCACAGAAGTGTCAGTGACCCAGGGCATGGACTGCCACCCCCTCCTTTAGCTATTTCCTTAAATCTCACTCCTTGGGGTGGGGGGGTCCTTCCTAGCTGCAGTCAACCCCAACCCTGCATTTCATATCCTCCTCTCTGCTCTGTCACCATCTAGCTTATTCCATGTCTTATTTAATCTCTTTCTCCCCCACAAGAATGTTGGCTCCGTGAGGGCAGGGGGGAGTTTGTCATTTTGTTCAGGGCTCTGTGTCACCAGTGCCTAGGACATTGCCTGGCACACTGCCAGGGCTCAATATGGATTTGTCTAATGAAGGAGCTCCCTGGCATCTGACGGGAGCACCGTGGCTCATCTGCCTGGGAACCAACCCTTCCCCCTTGCCCTTTGCAGCCTTCTCTCCTGTGGGGCTTCAGGCTGGGCACCCTGGGGGCCATGCAGAAGGCTGGGGCAAGGGGCCGGAGGGCTTCCGACTGCGGCCCTGCCCCTCACCGGCCCAGGTGCATCACCAAGTTTGCCCAGGTGGGTGGGACCGCCCTCCCCAAGGTGTGCTCTGGGGGGCAGGGACTGGGTAGCAGGTCCTGGGGGTGGGGAGGAGCTGTGGGGAGAACCGACTTCTGTGCCGTCCCTTCCTGATCCAGGCTCTGGGGCATGCGCGCGTGTGTGTGTGCGCGCACAGATGAGGAGATGGGGCCTTGGGGGTCACCTGCTGGGAAAGTAGCAGAGCCTGGACTCGGAGTACAGTGCTCTATCACTGTCCACAGCGTACCCAACAGAGCAGAGCGTGTGTTGAGGGGAAATTTGGAAGGTGGGGGTCAGGAGCCATGTGCTTGACTTCTCAGCCTCCCTCCCACCCTCACCCCATCCCCAAGCAGTACGTGGGCTCCTTCCCTGTGGACGACCTGGACACCCAGGAGAGCGTGTGGCTGGTGCAACAGCAGCTGTGGGCACTGAAGGTAGGTGGGCTGGGAAGGGCACTTCCCCGGTGGGATCCCAGCCTCGATCCCTGAGACCATCTGATCCACCCCACCCTCCAGTCATGGAGATGGAGCAAGTGAGGCCCAGGGTGGGGCCGGACTGAAGCCCTTCTGAGCAGTGGACCCTGCCAGGACCACACGCAGGCTCCAGGAGCCCCATCCCTTATGCCCAGGGACTCCCTTCCCTTAGGAAGTTGTGACCTGTGCCTTACAGGTGGAAGTCACAGGTGGGAGATGTGGGGGATGGTCTTGGGCAAGGGGTGGTCTGCCAGGAGTCGTTCATACTTCCCTGGCTCCTGGGCATCCGTTGTCCAGGGCCCAGTTCCCTGGCAGGTGGCGGGGTGGGCGGGGCTGGGGGCAGACTTGGCTGACCAGCCCACAGTGACTGGTACTAAGGCTGGACAGGGCAGGGCCCGGGAGGTAATGCCCGCCCCCCCACCGACTCTCTCCTACCCAGGACTGTTCCCGACGCCGGGCTGTCGTCCTGAAATTCAGCCTTCAGGGCCTCAAGATCTACAGCGGGGAGGGTGAGGTAGGAGCCCGTGTGGGTGCAGGTGAGGACTGGACAGGACAGGTGTCCTACTCCCTCAGGACGTACTTGCCTCCACCCAGACCCCGCACTGCCCCTTGTGCCCCCCAGCTTGCCAGCCTGCTCGGGGCCTTTGGAGTGCTGTCTTCAAGGAGTTCCCCGGGGCAAGCTCGGCAGGCAGGGTTCCCACCCACCTCGCCCCCTAATCCTGGCCCTCCACAGCCTCCTCCAGGCACTGCCCCCTGGCTGAGCACCAGGGCCATCCGGCCCCATGAGGTTTCAGCAGCCCCTGGGCCTCTGTGTAGACCTGCCCAGCACTGGCCAGCGGGCTGTAGCCGGCCTCTCACGGAGAGGGGCCCCTGCTTCGTTGCCCATCCTCTCCTCCTGGTGCAAGCCAGCGTTGGTTGACCACTAACCACATGCCAAACAGTACACGCCACCCAACTCTGGGTGCCACTTACCTGAGACTGGTGCAAGTGGTGTCCCCGAGCTGTGCATTGAGAGGGCCCTGGGGTCAGGTCCCGTGCTACTTGCCCGAGGTCTCACTGACCCCACTAACAACCCCATCATGGGGGTACTGTCACACTTAACACTTGTCACAACAAGGGCTCAGAGAGCTGTACTCACTGCCCAAGACATACAGAGAGAGACTGAGTGTCAGAGCCAGGGTTCAAATCCCGGTCATCTGACTCCGGAGACCAGGAGTACCACCCCAGGGCCTGCCGCTGCTGCCTGCCTGGGGCTCCGCAGGCCGTGAGCGCTCTGCCCCTCGGTCCCATACCATGGGCCTGGCGACCCCAACCCGCAGCGGGGATCAGGAGATCCAAGCCCAGTGATCGTGAGAAGGATGAGGGTTCCGGTTCAAAGCAGGGTTTGGACAAGACCGGGAGGAGGGAAGCGTTCATCCCTCCAGGAGCTGGGTGGGCCCTAACGGGGTGCGCAGGCTGGAGAGCAGGCCCGGGAAGCCTGCCAGCAGGGGTGTGGGGCGCACAGTGCCGCCGCACACTGGGCTGGCAGCCGCAGGCCCGGCGGGGGGTCTGACGGAGGCTGTTGTGCCTCCTCAGGTGCTCCTGATGGCGCATGCCCTGAGGCGAATACTCTACTCCACCTGGTGCCCAGCTGCCTGCCAGTTTGCCTTTGTGGCCCGAAACCCCCAGAGCCCGGCCAGCAAGCTCTTCTGTCACCTTTTTGTGGGCAGCCAGCCGGGAGAGGTATCCGGGGCCCAGGCGGGGGGACCGGCACTGGGGACGGGGTGCAGGGCCGCTCCGCATCGGCGTGGGGCCCAGGAACTGAGGCCTCAGAGGGCTTTGCCTCGCTGGCCGGAGCCCCGCCAGGCACGCACCCCTTGCCACACAGGCCCCTGTGGCCCTGCCCCCGAGGACTCACAGAAGCAAGCCACTGGCTTCGGAGAGCCGCGAGGACTAGGCCATGCACTTGGAGACTGGAGGGTGACCCTGCCGTGCCTTTGCTTCTGCTGCGCTCCCTACCTGGAATGCCTTTCACCCTCTCATCCTGGCAAATTCCAGCTTGCCCTTTAAGGCTCAGCCCACGTGTCTGTGAAGCCCATTTTGACTGCTCTAGCCTGCCCCTCCCTTCTGGGGCCCTGAGACAATCCACACTCCGTCCTCATTAGGTCTGCCCTAAGTACAGACACTGGAGTTCTCTGAGAGTAGAGACTGGGTCCAGGCTCCAGTTCTTGGCCCCGTGGAGCGAGTGATTGGGCGGGCGGATCCCGGAAGCCATAGCCAATGTGCCCACCGTGAACAACAGAGCCTTGGCGGCCAGTTGTTTAGGGAGCAGAGGCTGGGTGCGGGTCGGTCCCATAGCAAGCATCAGCCGTCGCCTCTGTATGTCAAGCTCTGTGCTGGCTACTGGAGTGACAGGTGGCTGAGACGTGGCCCTTGATCTTCTGGAGCTCACGGTTCCAGTGTGTTGGAATGATGTATGCTGCGGGTAATGCGCTGGGCCTGTGCCAGGGGATTTTTGTGCTCCATTTCATTGAAGGAGCAAAGGGAGGTGGGCATGAGGAAGCTGAGGACAGAGGCGCCATGTTCTGCGCAGGGTCACATAGCGGCTTCTGACTGACAGAGCCAGGTTTGGGTCCTGGGTTCTTAGCCACTTCTCTAAGAGGATGGGGCTGGTGAACCCAGGGAGGGGAGTGCCTTTTAGCCTAGGTATTCCCAGCTCTGAGCGTAATGCCTAGAACAGAGTAGGTGCTCAGGTAGGGAAGGCTGCGTGGTGGTGAGGTTCTGAGGGATAAGTAGTTTTCCCTCTTACGGGGAAGAGCATCCCAGGCCAAGGGGCAGCGTCGCTCCTATGGGGAGTGGGTTGATGCCTAAGGAGTTCCGCAGGAGACCACCCTCAGCTGAGCCCCCTCCCTCCCCTTTCCAGGTCCAGATCCTGCATCTGCTACTCTGCCGCTCCTTCCAGCTGGCTTACCTCCTGCAGCACCCTGAGGACTGCGCCCAGCCGGAACCCTGTCTGGGGCCCACAGGGGACACGTCTCTGAAGCCACTGTCCAGCCCTGCGGCCCGCCCTGGCCTAGTACAGGAGCCCTTTGGCCGTGATCAGCTCTCAGAGAACGTTCACGCACTGGTGTCCTTCCGGCGGCTGCCCGCAGAGGGACCCATGGGCAGTGGGGTATGCAGCACCCCAATCCCAGCAGGGAGCGGGCAGTGGGAAGGGAGCTGGGTGAGGGTTTGGGGGTTGTGTGTGGGGTGGGAGGGGGCTTCTCCTGACATCACATGGCTGGGCCTAATCTGCCCGCCCCCCTGGGCCCCTCTTGGTGCCCTAGAAGGAACTGCCATTGTTGGAAGGCCGTGGGGGTGCCCGCCACATCCGCCTTGGGAACCCCTACTGCTCCCCGACTCTGGTGCGCAAGAAGGCCATCCGCAGCAAAGTGATCCGCTCCGGGGCCTACCGCGGCTGCACCTACGAGACCCAGCTGCAGCTGTTGGCCCGCGAGGCCTGTGAGTAGCCAGAGCGCGCCCGCCGCGTGCGTGCCTGGGGCGCGGGCCAGTTTGCACCCGTGTGCGTTGGAGAGGGAGGGCCCGGGTGCCTGTTTCCACAAGGCTGTGACTGCGCCCCCGAGCCTGTGCCATGAGTGGGCGTGTTTTGTGCCCACGTGCGTGAGCGTGCGTCCAGGTCTGCATGCCCGGGGCTTGTGTAGGGGACTGTAGCTGTGGATGCACTTTTACTGGTGAGTGGATGGGAGTGGGGCTGTGCTTGTGTGGATGTGTCTTTTGGGGGCTGGATGTGTACCTGTTGGTAGGGAGGGGGAGGCTTGGTGAGGAGCAAGTGTGAGGTCATGGGGCCTATGGGGGTGGGGTGGGCTGGTTAGGGTGAGACAGCCTCACTCCCTCTGACCCCTGGGTGGTCTCCATAGTTCCTGCTGCGTGGGAGAAGTGGCCCCAGGGTCCCGGTGGATCCTCGTGCTTGGTGGAGAGTGAGGGCAGCCTGACGGAGAACACCTGGGCCTTCACTGGCATCTCCAGGTAGGAGGGGCCTGGCCTGGCTGGACATCCATCCCTGTGGGGTGAGCAGAGAAATAGGCTCTGCACCCACCTGCCGCCCGCCCTGTACAGGGGTGGTGTGCTCCCGACCTCAGGCCAGAGACTTGGGCCCCCTGGGCCTCAGCTTTCTCCACCGTAAAGTGGGAGTGATAAAAAGGGCGGTGGTCAGAGGGCTGTGGAGAAGATCAAGTGAGGTAATTCAATTGAGTAAAGACCTCAGCGCCCGGCAGGCCGCTCCCTAAGTGCGGGACCTTTAAGACTCTCCTGGTTGGGTCCTGTAGTTGTCAAGTAAGGACCCCTAGAAACCTTTCAGAAACGAAGTCCGAAAGCCTCCTGTCGTGGGGCCCTGCTCAGGGACAGGCACTGTGTTTGGGATGCTGTGGGGCTGTCCTGCCGTTGCACTGGGAGCCACCTGAAGTTGGGTCCAGACAAGAGGTCCGGCCTTCAGCCTCTCCCTCTGCCCTCCCAGGCCCAGTGCCCTCGCCCTGCTGCGGAGAGACGTGCTTGGGGCCTTCCTGCTGTGGCCTGAGCCGGGCGCCAGCGGCCAGTGGTGCCTGTCCGTGCGGACGCTGTGTGGCATCGTGCCCTACCAAGTCTTCCGGAACCACCTGGGCCGCTACAGCGTGGAGGTAAAGAGTGAATGAGAGTGAATGCAGACAATCGGCCCCGCCCCTTGCCCTCAGGCCCCTCCCCTGGAAACCGCTGAGCCGGCCTCACCCTCAGTCCAGTCCCCCATTGGCTCTCTGTTCCCATTACTTCATTCAGCGCCTTCATCATTGTCCCTACTGACCCAGCCCGACTGGCCCGCTCAAACCCACTTCTGTGTATGGGCTCCGCCCTAGGGCCCCTCTCCGGAGGCTTTCAGAGGGCACCACTAGCAGAGTCTGGGGCTGGCATCATGCCTCACATTTCCGCAGGAACCCCAGCTTTTAAGAGACTGCTTTCCCACACCCCAACGCATGTGTTCGCAGAGGAGGAAGTTAAGGGCAGGGGCTTGCTTAAGCACATACAGCCTCTGAGTCTCCAGGTCTAGCGTCTTGGCTGATCACAGGTTTCCAGGGACTGGGATGGGTGGGGGCCTTTTCAAATGTGCGCCCTCGCCTCCATGCTAAGTGCCTCAGTCCTGTCCACGCGGAGAGGAAAGAGCGCAAATGGTGCCTGGCTCTGCTATGAGTAGGACAGTGACCTCCCTGAGCTCGAGTTTCCTCCTCTCTCAGTGGGGCAGGGTCCCACGCATGGGGAAAGGAAAGCTGGACTGAAGCCCCTTCCTCCCCCAGCACCTGCCCGCTGAATTCCCCAGCCTGGAGGCCCTGGTGGAGCATCACGCTGGGACTGAGCGCAACCTCTTCTGCTCCCTGGACATGGGCCGCCTGAACCCCGCCTACGAGGAACAAGACTGTAGGCCCAACGGCAGGCCTTCCCGGACACTCCGGCCCCTTAGCCATGCCAAGTCTGAGGCAGAACTGCAGGGCCTGGGCTAGAAGGCCAGCCCCCACATCAGCAGGCCGTGTGTCACTCCGGCCCCCGGGCCTCAGCCAGCTACTCTGCCCTTCTTCCACCCCGCTGGTCACCAGCCCCATCCAGTCACTCTGCCCCATGGGCCAGCTTTCTGTCACTTCACTGATTGTGTGGGGGAGCCCTGAGATTTGGGGCTGCCGGTGGCTGCCCATATGACATGCGACCTCTTGAGATTACAGGAAGGGCGGGCATCCGTGAGCTTGCCGGGGGACTGGATGCTCGTCCTCCCTGGGCTTCACCGGAGCTTTCCGGCGTGGGCGGGAAGGTTCACTCACAATGGAGGTGTAGCCCTCTCGAGGAGGCTGGGCCCTGGGTGTGACTCCAGAGAGCCCCTGGCTGAGGCAGCCAGACACTGAGGGAGAGGTGTCTGGGGAGGAAGTCCTTGCTTTGGGCAAAGGCCTGGGGGTGAGCCACCCCAGTGGGAGACACAGAGATGACTCTGGAGCCTGTGGGCTACATGCAGGCTGTCTGTTTCACAAGCCGCCTGAGGTTATGAGAGTCTCCCCTTGAGTTCTGAGGAATGGGGGTTAGGGTACAGAAAGGGCAGGGTGGACGAAGAGCGGTGCCCCCCAAAGCGCGTGTGCGAGTGGACACCTGTGTGCAGAAAGGGCTGTGAACCATCAGACGGGGCCAAGAATCTCAGCGTGTTACTTGGGAAGGCTGGCGTGTCTCCACGCAAAACCACAGGGTTGTGATTCCTGCGTACTGGGAAAGGTTGCCCAGTCTCTCTGTTCCCCACGTGCCCGAGAACCACCAGGACACACACGTGTTGCATTTCCTTTTACCGTTTGACTGGAAGGAGCTCGCAGCGAGCCACAGGCTTAGAGAGGTGACCAGGGTCCTTCCCAGCTCAGCTTGCAGGCTGCAGTCAAGGTTTGGGGGCCACCTGAAGCTGGCATTGCCCTTAGCGCGGCACTGACCAGGACTGTCGGGAGCCACCTCACCGCCTTAGGCTAGCCCCACTGGGGATGGGGTCAGAGCAGAGGCATCCAAAGTCAGAACTGATGTGGGCCCTGCCAGAGGGGGCTTGGCCTCAGCAGACGGGGTCCATGGCGTCGACTGTAGTCTAAGGCACTGGTCCTGTGCTGGCTGGCAGGTCCAGGTATCCCCCTTTATAAGGCAACCTGACAGACACAGATCTACCAAGTGGGGAGCAAGTTCACTTCGGGTGAGCTGTTTCTGAGGCAGAGGCCTAGCCAGGAGCCTGGGGGCTGCCCTCTCCCCCTTCTGGGAGCAGGGTACGACTGGTCAGTGCCTTGAAATTAACAGACTTCTGACCCCTGGACCGAAAGTGGGGGCCCCAACGGAAGAGAGAGGGGGGATTCTCCAAATCCGGTGTTCCCAGCCTACGAGCCATACCCAGGAAATGATCTTGGCTGGGGACCTCATCGGTCTTGTCCAAAGGGAAAGGAGGAAGCTGTCCTTTGGGGGCTCTTTTCCCTGGAACTATATCACTGATTCTGTACTGAATGCGAATGGGAACCAAGGACTCCCTTTACTGCCATTTCTATCAGAACCCATCTCTCTGGGCTAAGTCCCAGCCCCTAGTGGGAGGACCCAGTCCCTCCATTTCCTTGGGAAGGAGAGGGGTTGGTGCATCATAGCGCCAGAGCCACATGTTGAAGAAGACCTGGAAACTGGCCCAGGCTTAGGCCAAACCTTGCCTCTCTGATGGATGTGTTTGGTTGTGCAAATTATCTAGGTGGCAAGGATGTGTCCAAAGCACTTTTAATATTTCTTCACACAGCATATATTGTTCACGTGGTGCAAAAAGGGCAAGGATTTTTGACCCGTGTGTACAGACACTTCAGTGTCCTAATTATAGATCATTCTCAGTTCCAACCAGCACCACCTGGGTAGCCCGGTTTCCCTTACTGTATGTACTTGAAATAAAACGCATTTCTTCAGATTATCTAGTACAGACTTTTTCTTTGAAAGTGGAGATCTTTGTCCAGTTTTTCTATTTTGCTTTTGTTTACCAACATACCTTAAGATAGTGCGGAATGTCAAAACAGACAGGGCCTGTCCCCAGAGGTACAGGTGCCCCGAAGGAATCGGTATATTCAAATCATCTCTCTCCTGCTAAAACTCCAATGGTTATTTCCAGTAGGAAAAAGACTCAAGTCCTCTGCTCTGCAACTTGGACTTTCCTCCTGCTCCTGCAACATGCCACAGGACCTTTGCACAGCCTGGACAGTTCTCCTCGTTCTCCCCACCTTTTGCCTAGTTAACTCCTCAGCCTTAGTATTTCAGCTCCTGTCACTCTCAGGAAATCTGCCACACTTCCCCCTGGGGAGGGGCAGTAAGTTTCCCTTGTTGGATGTTCCATAGAACTGGGCCTTTAGTTTGTAATTACTAGTTTATGGGATTTTCACATGTGGGAGATTTGTCTCTGATGTCAAGTGCCCACTGCCAGATCGGATTATGGGCTCCAGGAGGGCAGGGATTGGGCTGTCTCCCAGCGCCTACCTCAATGCCTGGCACATAACGGGCAGTGTTTCTGTATAAGTGGAGCCTCGAGGAGCCTGTTCTGGATGGAAGGACTTGTGCCGAGCCTCAGAGCTAGGCCAGGCCGTCTCTGAAGCTAAAAAGACTTTGGCTCTCAAAGATTTTTGTTTTTGTTTCTTGATCTTGCGTCTTAGGGAAAATGGGAGGCAGCGTTAGAAGGAAGCTTTGGTCTGTCCCAGGACCGGTGACGTGTTCCCCTGAGTCAGTACAGGGATGTGAAGAAAAGTAAGGTCCTGGTTGCCATTCTCAGTAGGTCTCTAACCCTACCCACCTCCCGGCCCCGCATGAGGCCCCTCCTCTTGCATCTCCCTCAGAGGTGGAGTCAGGCCTGTGCTCCCCGTCTTAGCTATGCCACCGCAGGCGAATGGCTTAACCTTTCTGAACTCGGGCTGTGAGGATCCGTGACGACAAGTGGCGTGAAGCGCCTGGCACAGAGCAGGTCGATGCTCCAGCAAAGCCAGTGCAGGCCCTGCGTGAACACAGCCCACGCGCGCAGGCTGCTGTCAAGCTGGGAGAACGCGCGCACGCCACCTGTGACGCCATGGCGTTGCTCAGCAACGGCGAACGCCAAGGTAGCGGGAGTGCAGGCCGGCTGCTGGGGGCTCGGGTCCTGCGGCGTCGCCTGCAGCTCGAATCCCCCACTTCCCCCGCCCGGGCTGAGCCTCAGAGAAGGGCGAGCCCGGGCGCGGGAGAAGGCGGCGGCCAGGCTCCTGTCCTTCGACTCCCCGGCCGCCCCCTTCCTCCTCTCGGAGCGCCCCCAGGAGACCCGTTTCCCCCTCCCCCCACCCAGCCCCGCCGCCGTGGCCCCGCCCCCTGCGCCTGGCTCTGGCTGCATCCGCTGGTGGCGTGGCCAGGGGTGCCCTGCCTGGCGGTCGTGTGTCCCGGCCGCGGCGTCCACGTCGAGCCGCGCGCCCGGGGACCCCTTCCGCGCGCTATGGCCTCCGAGTCGGTGAAGGTGGTGGTGCGCTGCCGCCCCATGAACCAGCGGGAGCGGGAGCTGAACTGCCAGTCCGTGGTGACGGTGGACTCCGCACGTGGCCAGTGCTTCATCCAGAACCCCGGCGCCGCCGGCGAGCCGCCCAAGCAGTTCACCTTCGACGGCGCCTACTACATGGACCACTTCACCGAGCAGATCTACAACGAGATCGCCTACCCGCTGGTGGAGGTGAGGGCGCCCGGGAGGCTGCCTCCGCGGACCGGCGGGGCAGGACTTGGGGCCGCCCTGAGGGGTCCCGAGAGACAAGCACTGCCCCCAAGCCGGTTGGAGACACTCAGGTGGACGCCAGCAGGTTGGTCTGAAGACTTCTGTGCAGGCGGGAGAGAGCAGGAACCGCCTACTAGGTCTGCGTTCTCCACAGCCCCCAGTGCCAAGGCTGCCCCCACCCACAGCCCTCACAGCCCCTGCCCACAATAACACCAGCCCCAAGGCCACCCACCCGCCCCCCTCACCTGAGAGCTTCAGAACTTCTCTAAACGCTCCAGCTACTTGTCCCAGCCTCCTCCATTCCCCTCCTCTCCTTCCTCTGTCCCCTCCCCCTCCCAGGCCGTGGCCTCTGCTTTCTCCCCCTCAGCATTCAGATCCCTCTCCCTCGTCCTCCTCCCGCTTCCCGAGAGGCAGTGGCTGGTACAAGCCTGGGGTGGGGTGGGGAATCTCGCCAGTTACCTGCTTTCGCATGCTTGAGCTTCATAACAGGGGAGACACATTTCGCACATGGGGAAACGGAGACCCACAGGGAGGAGACTGGCCAGGCTCCCATAGGGGGCCTCTGGCGGAGGTGGGGCTGGTGCCACTCTGGCTGTCTGCTGGGCCAGCGCTCTTTCCTGTCCACCAACATCTCCCCAGCTTCCATCGAGTCATTAGTTAAAGGAGATGTCAGATAGTTCCAGGAAAAAAAGGGAAAGTTTGGGAAATGCCGCATACACTCTCCCTCGCTTGAAGAAACCAGTGTAGCTTATTTAACCCAGCGATTCCAGAGTAGGTTTGAGCCCAGAGCCCTTTTTGTTTTGGCCGGCAGGTCATTTAGCATCCCAGAGCACTAACATTGGCTGCCCCATCTCTTCCTCCAAAATAGTCAAACCCGGGGGTGGACTGAAGTGTGTCTCCGCAAGGCTCCGCGGCTACGTGGAGCTGGAGTCCTCCATCATTTGTGATGGGGAGACTGAGGCCTGGAGCATTACTGAACAAATGAGGGGCGGTTTCAGTTCCTAGCACAGTGCCTGGGGTCTGTGCGCCACCCAGCTGTCTGCCATTAAGGGAGCCGCGTGCAAGTCACAGACAAAGCGCAATTCAGGTGGCTTTGAGCCAGCAGCAGCTTCACCACTAGGGTTGGGTGGCTGTGTGTCTGCCCTGCGGGGCCGTGGTCAGGCTCCCACCACTCTCCCAGGGCTCTGACCACCTCCGGGGCCTCCAGCCCAGAGACCTTCGTTTCAGGTTCTGTCGCACTAGGATTTCCAGGACTTCTAACTGCCCCTTTTGTCCTTTCGTTTCCTTTTCCTCTTCACCCCTTAAATCTAGGCTCTGTTCCTGATCTTCTCTGTCATTGGGTGACCTCTTGGACTCCCCGCCCCAGACCTACCCTTCAGCCAACTCAGCGTGTCCCACTGTGAGCTCCTCCCCTCCACGCCTGGCCTGCTGGGCTCTTTGCCACCTGGTGGCCTTGCCATTTCTCCCTACCCCCTCCTCCGCAACCGCGGCATTAGGGTCGCCTCTGATGACCCACCCAGGGGCCAGGTACCATGGCTCCTATCACATCCAGTCTGAGAATGTTGGGCCTGGATTCCAGAGACGTTGATGCGGTAAAAGCATAGAATTTGGCCTCTCTGGAGGGGACATGGAACTATTCATTTTGGAGGGGGGAGAGAGGGGACGTGAGGCAATTTAGGTTCGATGCTTTTTATTTCGGTTTCAATAGTTACGTGTTTAATGTGAAGCAGAAAAAGTATTTATGACATTCAATCTGTAATGCAGCTTCATGGGAATTATTGCTGAGGATGACACCAGGTTAAAAAGAGAGTCAAGTAACAGCTGATTTCATGAAAAAGCATTTAGTAAATAATGGTATGGGGGACGTGGCAGGACCCGGGAGGAAGTGCAGAGTGGCTGATCCTGGGGACTGGCTCCATGCGTGAGCCTGTCCTTGTCGGGTCTGGAGGTATCCACTGATCGGTGAAGCTTTTTTGAGGTTTTATATTTTGCCTTAAAAATGAGTGTAACATTGTCTTCCATGTCGCTCCAGAACTGTGCTGTTCTGTAGGACTCTCTGCAGTGGTGAAAATGTTCTGTCCTTGGGCTGTCCAGCTAAGGACCCTGCAAGCATGTAGCCAAATGGGGCGAGTGCCACTGCAGAATGGAATTTTACTATTATTTAATTTTAAATAAGTTACAGTTTCAATAACCACATGTGGCTAGGGGCTCTCTAGAGCTTTCCAGTACAACTATAATGTGAGCCACATACATAATTTAAATTTTTCTAGTAGCCACATTTTAAAAAGTAAAAGGAGACGAGCATAATTAATTTTAATAATACATTTTATGTAACCCATCATACCTGACACATATTATCATTTCACGAAAACATAATAGATGTTATATTATAATAGCTACTAGTGAGCCATTTCACACCCTTCACACGAAGTCTTTGAAATTTGGTCTGTTTTACATTTATCGTGCATCTCAGTTCAGAAGTGTCACCTGGTAAAATGAAGTGAAGCATAAAACAAGTTGTGTTTAATGGAAAAATATTTTACACTGCTTCCGTATTTAGGTGTAAATTAATTAAACCAAAATAAATCACTTGCTCAGTTGCACCAGGCACGTTTCTGGTGGCTCGTAAGTAGCTTCCCTATGGATGGCTCAGTGTTACTTAGTTTTGGTCAGCTCTTCTCTGGGTTTGGGTGACACTGATACTCTGGGTGCTAAACAATGTTGTTCCTGGAGCTTCGTGTGCCCCTGGCTTTGAGGACCCCAGCCGCGGCCCCTGGTTGGGGGATGGGTCTGCCGCTGCCTCTCCCCCACCGTAAGGGACCATCCCTGTGTGCAGCCTGTTGCCCTCTGATGAGCTGCAGGAACCCACCCATGGTCAGGGTCCCTCGAACCAGGGAGAGGTGCTTGTCCGGGTCTGCCCATTACAAAGAGACCTTCCCTCAAAGGAACTGTAGATCGTGACTTCAGTCCCGCTTCACCAGCGGTCCCTGGTGTTCGGGAACCCCTTGTTGGTCTGTGTACAGGATGGAACCAGGCGTAGGTGTCATGTGGGCCCACAGGGGCTGGGAACAGCACTCTGGGCCCATGTTCTGACACTGAATTCCCCCACCGTCATGCTAAGTTCTAGAATTTGTGTCATCGTGTGTGAGGGCAGAGACTGAATGTCAGCCTTATTCATCACTCTGTTCCCTGCCAGAGCACAGTGATGGCACAGGGAAGAGAGTCAGTACCTATGGAATGAGTACGTGCATCCGTGAATGAAGAAAGACCTCAGGGTGCCACCCTGTTTACCCCCTACCTTCCTTCCCAGCTTCATCATCCATCCCCCTTCTCCAGCTCCTCACCTCTCTGTCTTTGCTCGAGCTGTCCCCTGACCCTGGAATGCCTTCCTCTTCTATCACTTGTCAAAATCCGAACCACCCTTTCAGTTCCCCCGGCTCTACCTCCCCAGGAGGCCGTGCCAGGTTCCCTTCTTCCCTCTCCTTGCATGAGACCTGAAGTTCCGACTTCGCACACGCCTCCGCTTGCCTTGCATAGGAATCACTCCCCCACGGATCCAGACAGACATTTAGTGAGCTCGGCTGCACGCCAGTACCCCACGTGCCAAGTGCATGCAGGAGTTCTCAGGTGAACCTCACAACAACCTCCGAGGAGGTGCTGCTCTGACCCTTTATTTCAGAGGAAACTGAGGCTCACTGTGCTTGGGGAAGACCCATCCACGGGCACACAATCAATAAAGGGTGGAGACTGATTTGAACACAGGGCGCTAGGCTCCAGAGCACAAGCTCTTACCCACACAGGAAGACAGTCTCCTACCCGACCAGGCAGGTATTCAATCTCTACCTGCCGACCCCCAGCCCAGGAGCAGCGTGGTGGGAGACACAGCAGGGGCCCTGAGTTAGGATACAGCCCCGCAGCCCTGGGCCTGGCTGTGCCGAGTCAGCTGAGCAGCGGGGTTTTGGTCCTCCCATGCAGGGCGTCACTGAGGGCTACAACGGCACCATCTTTGCCTATGGCCAGACCGGCAGTGGGAAGTCCTTCACCATGCAGGGCCTGCTAGACCCGCCCTCCCAGAGAGGCATCATCCCCAGGGCCTTCGAGCATGTTTTTGAGAGCGTCCAGGTATGGGCCTTGTGGAGGGAAGGGGCAGGGCTGAGGTTTGGCGCCTGTGGGCTCCCCATTTGTATTAATATGCAAATGGTCCCAAAGCACTTCTGAACCTGGGATGTACTCAGAGCCTGAAAAGATGTCGGCAGAAGAACTTAAAACTGAGAAAAGGATCCCTCGCAGTTGCACATTTTCCTCCTGCCATTTCTGGATTTTCACATTGCATTTGGCATTTCATGTGGATACCATGACCTCGAGAAGTGGTTGTAACAATCAGCTTTCCTTTTTATTGAGCAGTTACTACAGACCAAGCCTCGTGCAAAGCCCTTTATTATCCCATCGAACCCCGACCCTGGCCCAAGAGGTAACTGTCTTCCCCATTTTCGAGATAGGGAAGCTGAGACTTGGAGCCCCGGCGGGCTGGGTCAAAACCAGTCATCCCAATGTCCAGGTGGCAGGTGAGAAGTGCCCTGGTGACATTTGTGGCAATTCGCAGAGATTCTTGCCTCTGGGAAATGGCAAAGTGGGATCCCGGTCAGCGGCAGAGAGGCCGCTGTACCTGCACTGGGGACTCGTCTAGTGACCCACAGGAGTGAGAGCTGCCGGGGGTCAACCCAGGGCCAGTGCTTGGTCTAGGCCTTACCTGTGGCCTCACTTTACCTGAACAATAGGGCAGCCTCTCCCATTTCTTTTCCTTTGAGGCCTGCAGAGACAGCATTAGACGACAGCAACATGAGAATTGCACCAGTCTGGGGAGCCTGGCCCCCCAAGCCCGCATTGCCATGGTCTCCTGGCTGCAGCAGGGTCAGGGGGTGGGGCGGGGCGGGGATGGCAGCAGGAGCTCAGGTGTTCGTCTCTGCTCCCCCTGCCCACCCCCTGCAGTGCGCAGAGAACACCAAGTTCTTGGTCCGGGCCGCCTACCTGGAGATCTACAATGAAGATGTTCGTGACCTGCTGGGGGTGGACACCAAGCAGAAGCTGGAGGTGCGTACAGACCTGGCGCAGGGGGGCAGGGGCGGGCGAAGAGGGGAGGTCAGCATCAGGTGGTGGTCCCTCAGAAATACAGGAAAGGTGTCCTGAGGGCACAGGTGCTGGTTCGGATTATAGCAGGGACTTTTGAACTTGAAGTTTAGAGCATTCTCAGAGTCCATCATGCAGGGGAGGGTAAATGGGCCCAACTCTACCACACGAGGGGGGCTGGACCTTCCCTGGGGTCATGCCATCTTGATATAGATGGAGCTTGGTAATAGATAGCATTTGAAAAAAAGAGGGTTTCCCCTTCTAAGAAATTATTTTGAAAATCTCGAAGGGCCCTTCAAGGTGAAAGGAAGGTAATATTGATCGTCAGGTATTGAGAACTGCTGCTCACTGACTGCTTTGGGCACACTGTCCCCTTTAACGCAGCGACCTTGTTAGGCAGATATTACGTTCCCCGACGTACTGATGTGGGAAGGGAGGCTCAGGGAGGTTAATTTACTTGCCCAAGCTTCCCTCAGCAGTAAGTGGCTGAACTTGGATTTGAACCCAGGTCCGTCTGGCTTCGAAGGTCCTGAATCTCAAACATCCCATTTTACAGCCCCTGCTGGGCTCGGATTCTGGGACCTTTTTCCCTTTGAAAGGGGTCTGGTGTGGGTGGGCCTAAGGACCAATGATGTGACCTCATAAAATTGTGAGATTCAAGAGGGTCCTGAAGGGAGCTCTTGGCAGAGTGCGGGCGTGTAGCAGGTGCCCAGCGGTAACAGGTGCATGCCGTGGGGATTCCGAGAAACGACCGTGGATACGACTGGCGCTTGCACAGCGGAAACCCAGGGAGGAGGAGTCAGGACTGATGGGCACGTGTTTCGTAAATTGTCCTTGGTCTCCCAAAAGGCTAGAACCAGAACGAAAGAACATCATTTCCCAGCACGTGAAGCAGAATTAGGCGCTTCAAGGGGCCTATCTAGACAGGCAGGACTTGGCTGATCCTTTGGGGAGCCCAGCGAGGTCAAGTGACCTAGCAGGACTGGACAGTTGGTGGCAAAGCCACCAGGACCCTTGGACCTTCATCGTAGTGTGAGGTCCCTTCTGTGAGTTCTTAGATGCCGAGTGGGCCTGGTCAGGTTCCAGGAGGAGAGGCCGGTACGGGCAGGTGCTGGTGGCTGCCCCCCAGGTCTGGGGCATCTTATCTGACCAAGCAACCAATGGGACCCAAAGGGCCCGCTTCCTTCAGAGTCAGAGGGCCTGAGTCAGGGGAATGTCAGTCATTAATGAGCATCAGCCCTGGGGTGTTGCCATGGAGATTCCTGTTTTATAAGTGAGGAGACTAGGCTGGGAAAGTGGGTCACTGGGGTCACTGGGTGAGGAAGTCAGAGAGTCGGGGCTGGACATTTTCTGTGACCCAAACTGCTTAGCTCTCCCCAGGCCACATGCCTTGACAGCCATGGGGTGGGGGGCAGAACCCCTCCCAATCCCCTGCACCCTCCCTGTCCTCCAGACTGGACAGGACACTGGAACCCCCTGTGCCGGGGCAGGGCTGTTTCTCTGCTCAGCTGCAGTGACTTCTACTTGCCTCCTAACCCCCGTCTCGCTCTGGCCTCACTTGAGGGGGCTGTGCGTCCCTCTCTGACTGGTGACCACTCCATGGCCCAGGGGAACTCAGACTTCTGGGAGCAGCTGTCTTGAAAACCTCGTTTGTACCTGTCATATCATAAAAAAATCCTTAAGAATTTGAGTTGGAAAGAGCCTTAGAGAGCTTCTAACCCAACTCTTTCCTGTACAGATGAAGAAACTGAGTCTTATGGAGAGGAAGGGCCTTGGCCAAGGCCACATAGCAAACGACTAGTTGTACCTGAACTTGTGGGACTTGAGTGGTCAGGTGCTTTCCTCCCGGTATTTTGGGGGTCAGCAATATAGGAAGCCCCTGGACAATAAGAAGCCAGAAATGAGGTTCCAGTTGTGGGAGGAACATGTTGATTCATTCGTTCAACAAAAACTCAGTGGGTGCCGGGCCACAGGCTGCAGCAGGCCCACACAGGCATGAACTCCCTCCCTCCCTCCCTCCCTACCCCGATCCAGACCAGGCCCCCAGCCCTTCCTTCTCTGCTTCTCCCAAACACAGTGATGCTTTGCCCCTTTCCTGCAGGAGCCTCCAGCCGCCCACCCGGAGTCTTTCTCCTGGAGCGCGAGCGGCTGAGTCACGCCTCAGCCCCCAGATGGAGAACTGGGGGGCGGGGAGGAAGGCACAGGCAGCTGCCCCCACGGGTCAGCCCTTGAAGGCCAGCTTTCAGGGCCAGGGCCTCCGGGCCAGCCCACACCAGGACAGCAGGGGCCCTCCTCCCCTTCCTCAATGCCCTGGCACCTAGGATGGCTCAGCCAGCATGGCCCCGAGGGGCCAAGGGCTGGCACTTGCACCAGCTGGGCCAGGACCTCGGGCGTGATGGGCCAGGCTGTTTGGGGGGCTGCCAGTGACAGATGTGCTCCCAGGGGCGCACCGAGCTTTTGACCTGGGGCCTCACAGAGGAGGCGCAGCTGGACTCTCACGTAAACCTCACAGCAGCCTTAGACGGAGGTGCCGTTCGTATCCTTTACTACAGATGGGGAAACCGAGGCTCAATGCACCTGAGTAAGACCAACCTAAAGACACAGCCAGGTGAAGGGTAGGACCTGGTGTGAACGCAGGCGGTCAGGCCCCACAGCGCAGCGCAGGGCAGGGCCTGATCATTTTGGTAACTGGCTTCTGTGGCCAGCTAAGTCCAGCAAGAGATCTGGGGAAGCAGAGTTACACCTCTCCCCCTCAAAACACGAAACATCATGGGACCCAACTCAGGCCTGGGTGGTGGAGGTGGGCCCTGAGGGGCCCCTCTGTTGGGTCTAGTACCCCGTGTCCTAGCAGAGTGTCAGGACCCCCTCCTCCAGGGCGTGTCTCCCGGCTCCAGATCAGCGGTGGACATTGCCTGCTTGTGCGCCAATCCCAACCATGCCACATCCCCGCTGGTCGTCATGGTGACTGTGCGGCCTTGCAGCCAGAGGAGCTGTTACCAAGGAACAGGGCACAACGGGTAGCTGTCACTCACTGCCTCCCCAGCTCTGTGGCGGGTGGGGGCAGGAATATCAGGGAAGGAACGGAGGGAGCCAGGGATCATGAGGTGGGGGTCAAGCTTTTCTGGGTGTAAAAGTGGCATGGGGGGTGACCTCTACATTGTGCTCATGAGAGACCGAGTGCCCTCACGCTCTTCATGACCCATGTTCACTGAGCCCCCTGCAAGTATTCATGGAGCTTTCTGTTAGCTCCCTTCCCTTCTTAATCCTCAGAACAGTCATGAAGAAATAGGATTTCTTATCCTCATTTTACAGATGAGGAAACTGAGGCCAAGAAAGGCAAATTGACTTCCCCAAGTAGCAAATGACAGGAGCAGGTTTCCGTCCCAGGCCTGTCTGACTAAACTGGAACTGCCTTCTTCCTGAAGCCTGGAGCAGCCACTCACTCACCTAGACCTACTATGTGCAAGGCAGCCTTCTGGGTTCTTCCAGGGAGTGTGGCAGTGATCAGAAACGGCCCCTCTCAGCCCAGTCAGCATGGCTCGGTTGGTTGGGGCGTTGTCCCGTGCACCCAAAGGTCATGAGTTCCATTCCTGGTCAGGGCCCGTACCTGGGTTGTGGGTTCAGTTCCAGTCTAGGGTACGTGTTATGTGGGGGAGGCAGCCAATCGACGCTTATCTCACATCGATGTTTCTCTTTCTCTTTCTGGAATCAATTTTTTAAAAGGGCTCTCAGGCCCACAGGAGGGTGTGAGTGAAGCCGCCGGGTGCTGCCGAGGCGCCCAGCTGGCTTCACCCGTGCTCCGTGTGCAGGGCCTCCCGCTTCTGTCCTTTGTCCCTTCTTCACAGCTGCCTCACAGCTGCTTCCTAGGTCAAGGTCAGTCCTTTGTCCTTCCGAGCTTTAGTTACTGCAGGATGCTCCAGCCTCTCTCCAGTCCTTCCCTTTGAACTCTTCCACTGTCTGCGACCTCACTGGTGCCCTGACACTAACAGCTGTGTGACCTTTAGCAAGTCACATAACCCCTCTGTGCCTGTTATTTATCCACACCCTGAAGCCCCATCCTTCAGGCTGGCTCTGGCAGTTTCTCCACACTTCTGCAGATAGGGCAAGGCTGTGCTCCCGCCCCCCTACCCTTGCCCCCCCCACTCCCGCCACCATAGCGCAGCAGGGGCCTAACCCCACCTGCTGCCCTGAAGCCGCTCAGACCAGCAGACAAGCGACTTTCGTCCTGTTCACTCTGCTCTTGCCAGAGTAGTTTCATTTCTTCTCGCACTTGAAAACTATTGCATTTCACAGCTCCGTGTCCGCAGCAGACCAACTTGGCCGCCGGGAAGGTGAGCGGGGAGCAGTCAGATCAGTTAATGTGCTCACTGCCATTGTACTGAGAGCCCGCAGGAGCGGTGGGCCATCCGGAGCTCTGGGCGCCAAATGGCTCTTCACCCACCGTGACCCGAGGCTCTAGGCACGTCCCCGTGGCCCCGGAGCCGCAGCAGAGAGGTGCAGAGCTACACTGATGCAGCAGAAGCTCTCGGGCAACTTCAGTGTCGGCCCCGGGGAGCTGCACTCCCAGACTGAAAACCACCTTCACAGTAATAACATAACAGTGAGGACAGCATCTGGCATTCAGGGAGCCCTTGCCATGTACCAGGCACTGTGCCAAGCATTGTATGGGTCTTAGTTTACTGAGTCCTCGCCATCTCTGCAGGAGATAGGTATCTCATACCCATTTTACAGATGTGGAAACAGGCTTAGAGAGGGTGAGCCACTGGCCCGAGGTCCCACGACAAGTCAGAGGCAGGGGTGGGTTTGAGGCTGGCTCCACCTGCAACAAGCTCTCTGCCTAACGGGGCATTTAAGGAGTGCAAAGATGGGCTGAATTGGGCCCTTCCCTCTGAGATCCCCGGTCCCACTGGTCCCTGACCTGCACCTCCCACCCACAGCTGAAGGAGCACCCAGAGAAGGGAGTGTACGTGAAGGGGCTCTCCATGCACACGGTGCACAACGTGGCCCAATGTGAGCGCGTCATGGAGATGGGCTGGAAGAACCGCTCGGTCGGCTACACGCTGATGAACAAGGACTCCTCGCGCTCCCACTCCATCTTCACCATCAGCATCGAGATCTACGCTGTGGGTACGTGGAGCCGGACAGGGTGGCGGGGGCCGCGAGATCTGAGTTCTGAGTCCCGGGGACCCCACCTGAGACCGGGAAGGACGCTCCAGCTGCCTGGAGGAGGCACGAGCGGCCCCTCCCCGTGTGAGGACCCGTGTTTCCAGGATAAACAGCATCAATAACAACAGTAATAATACTGGTGGCTGCCACTGGGCATTCACTATGTGCCGTGCATTTTATGTGCGTTCAGCACGGACGACCGCGGGTGGTGGCTGCAGGACAGCGCATTGCTGGGGCCTCTCCTGACCCGTCCTCTACCAGGTGTTGTCGTTGTTTCCAAGTTTTTCAGTGACAGGGACGCCATAGTGAGCATCATGGCGCACAAAACCGTTTCTGCGTTTAGAGTCGATTCCTCAGATTCGGTTCCCTGGAGCAGCCCTGCCAAAGGCGCCTTCACGTTCTGCCAAGGGCTCTCCCAAAGGGCAGTTCCAGGTCCCTCCTGTGGGCCTGGGGCAAATTAAGCTTCCTGATCTGCGAGATGGGCACAGTAAGAGCACCTCCTTCATGGGCAAAATGAGACCCGTGGTGGGGGTGGGGAGCGTTCCGTGCCTGATGGCTAACTGCCCGCCTTACCACGGGGGGCCCACCCAAAGGCCCTCACGCCTCCGCCTGGTCTGTCTGCAGACGAGCGGGGCAAGGACCACCTCCGGGCCGGCAAGCTGAACCTGGTCGACCTGGCGGGCAGCGAGCGGCAGTCCAAGACAGGTGCCACGGGGGAGCGGCTCAAGGAGGCCACCAAGATCAACCTGTCGCTGTCGGCGCTGGGCAATGTCATCTCGGCTCTGGTGGACGGGCGCTGTAAGCACATCCCCTACCGCGACTCGAAGCTGACACGGCTGCTGCAGGACTCCCTGGGTGGCAACACCAAGACACTGATGGTGGCCTGCCTGTCGCCCGCTGACAACAACTACGATGAGACACTCAGCACGCTGCGCTACGCCAACCGAGCCAAGAACATCAAGAACAAGCCACACATCAACGAGGACCCCAAGGACGCCTTGCTGCGCGAGTACCAGGCAGAGATCAAGAGGCTCAAGGCGATTCTGGCACAGCAGATGAGCCCCAGCAACCTGTCAGGTGGGACGGCTCATGAGGAAGGGGCAGGGAGGGTCCCCAGCCTGCTTGCCTCCCGCTGGGTCTGGGGGATGTAGAGGTGACGCCCCATGTCCTCTCAACTTCGTGGGAGCACAGCTTTGGAACAGTGAGGGAGAGCCCTGCTTGGTGACAGCCCGGATGGTATCTGCCGGCTGATGCCCCAGGAAGGGGCCAGTCCGTCTGTCCTGTCCCATCAGCCAGCAGGGGTAGGGGGGCCCTGTCACCTGCTCCCGGCCTCTAGGCTGCACATTCACTCGTCATCCTCTTGTCTGTCTGCTGTCTCTGTGGCAGAAATGAAACGCTGTGCTGCTTAGCAGCAGGTGACTCATACCCCACATCCCACCCCCACCCCCAAACAGGTACCTTGTGACGGCAGCGCTCACTCCCAGGCATTTGGCTGTCAGCCGGTCGTAGAAATCCGCACCCAGAGCATAGGTCTGCAAGCTTCTTGCAGCAGAAGGCCATCTGTCCATTCATCCAGCTCCCCACCCCCCTTCCCCACTATCTACCCATCCTACACACCCCCATCCGTGTACTCTATCCACCCACCCTCCCACCCACACGCACTCACCCATCCACCAAAGTCCACCGAGTACCCCTCTGTGTGTGGACGTGTGCTGGGCATTGGGGACACAAAGGTGATTCAGATCCAGGCCGTGGCTGATGGACACCTCATCTCCTGGTGGGGGGCACATTCCATCAGACCACCACGTAGGATAGGGTGACTAAGCGGAGTCTTGGGGGATGACAAGTCCCCCTGTGAGACAAGATGAGAGTGGCCAGTGTGTGCAAAGATGCACAAAACAATAAGGTGCATTTGGGGAGCCACAAATACTCCTGCTGAGCAGGGTGGTGGGAGACGGTCAGGACGGGGTTGGCAGGGGTGCGAGTGGCCATGGCCTTGAACACCACGATGGATTTCCACTCGGCAATCTACCTTCCTCCTCTTTCCCTGCTCCCCCTCCCCTGACCCTCCTCACCCCTAAGGTTGGGAGGAGAAACTAGCTGGAGGAATGGCGAGAGGCACCAGGAAGGACTGGGGGCGGCCCTGCCAGTGGCCGCCCAGACACGGCAGCGTGCGGGGCCAGGTCTGAAATGACCGCTGCAGGGCCGGGCAGGGAGCTGAGAGCCGAGAAGCCAGAGCCACTCCATACCCTGGCTCCTTGGCCAGCTGCTTAGCCTCTCTACACCTCCATCCGCAACGTGGAGGCAGTGACAACGCCACCTGCCTTGTTGCCGTGAGGCAGTTGGAAGGGTTGCATGAGACATACATGTGTGGGCTTCGCACATAAGGCTCGTTAGACAATACATGATGCCTTAACTTTGCAGTTGGGCCTTGAACCGGGTGTCTGATGCAAAACTCCGTGCGTTTTTCCCACAGGGCACTTACATGAGACATACATGTGTGGGCTTCGCACATAAGGCTCGTTAGACAATACATGATGCCTTAACTTTGTAGTTGGGCCTTGAACCGGGTGTCTGATGCAAAACTCCGTGCGTTTTTCCCACAGGGCACTTACCATTAGCATGGCGCCCTCCGCCCCCGCCCGCCCTCTGGTTACCACCATAGTTCTCTCTTCCCCATAGAGCAGAACAGGAAAGGTGTGTCTGTTTCCATAGTCCCCCGGTTCTCTGCTTCCACTCTCTTGCCCCTAGTCCCTGGGGCGCCTAGGCAGGCTGTGTGCCACCCACCGGCCCACTGAGCCCGCCCTTGTCATGGGTGACCTCCTGGTGGTTAAATCCAGTGAGCTGTCCTCAGGCAGCCACCCCCTGTCCTCAGCATCTGTTCACTCAGCTGATCCCCTCCCTCCTCCTCCAAACCCTTGCTCCCTGGACACTCTCTGTCCTGGTCCCCCTCCCACCTCTCCATCCCCTCCCAGGAGCCCTCCTACTCCCTGACCTCCTAAGGCAGGGTTATCCTGGGGCGGTCCTCTGCCCCTCCTCCCTCGACACTCACGCTGAAGGTGGCTTCTTGGGTCTCATGGCCTTAAATACCATCTCCACACTCATGGCTCTGACCCGTGGACCTCCAGCTGGGCCATGGGATTTGTGTCCGAATCTTAACTTATAAAGGTGACTGAACAGTAACACAGAGAGATCAATGCCACTGAGAGAACAGTTTAACGCCACAGTCACCCTAGAAACAAGAGGCACGCACACCCTGCAGGGCCGCTGAGGGGGGAGTGCATAAGAGGCAGGGAAAAGCCTGGACCAGAGCCCCCACCCCCACCCCCACCCCCCGGGCTCTGTGGGAAAGGCCAGGCAGGCCGGAGAAACGCCTCGGGACTGCCGGGTCTGGATCATTCTGGCAGGTTCGGGGCACAGGGGTTGTCTCTGCTGTCTGGCACCCGGCTCTGGGGGGATTTAGGGCGGGGGAGATACTGGTTTTGTGCGTGAGAGATCAAGAAGGCAGTTGGCGGTGTGGACTGGAGATCAGTTGTCTTTTTGTGAAGAAGGTGGGCACACCAACAGGTTGTTTGCTCTCTCTAGGAATTCGCTGGCCCCAGGATGGGCAGTCTCTCTCTGGCTGCCAAGTCCACCGGCTGTCAAAGCACCGTAAAGTACAGAAAATTTATAAAAATGATTGACACGGTGTGTCCTCTGAATCCCAGACTTGACCCAGCTGTCTAATGATCATTTTAAACTTAGCTTGTCCAGCGCTGAGCTCTTGATCTTCCCCAAATCTACTGTCCCACAGCTGTCCCTCTGCGGTCCCCACCCAGTTGAGGGCAACTCTGTCTTCTCCTAGGGTTCAAGCCAGAACCCCTGGGGTCTTCCTTGGCTTCTCAAAAGCTTGAACCTATATCCAATCCTATTGTCTCTACCTTCAAAACATGGCCGGGACCTGCCCACTGCTGTCCCTGGGCATGAGCCATAGTCATCTCCCACCTGCACTACTGCAGAGGCTCCAGCAGGTCTCCTGGGGTCTGCCCCTCACCCCCTCAGTACATCCCCCACACCGCAGCCAGGGAGATCCTGTTCAAATGCAAGTCTTTTCACTGCCCTGTGCAAACCCTCCCATGGCCCATTTTAACCCAAAGTCAAAGCCAGGGCCCTGAGCCCAGACTGCAAGGTCCCCATGACCTGACCCCATTCCCCCTGCCACCTCCTCTTCACCCAGACCCTCCCTCCCTCACTCTGCTCCAGCCACAGTGGCCTCCTAGTGCCCCTGGAATGGTCCAGACCCCTGCCTACTCAGGACCTCTGCACTCTCTGCTCCCTTCTCTGTCCCCAGGACCTCACCTCTATCCCTCATGTCTTCAGATCACTGCTCCCCTCTTACCTTGTCTACGAGGTCACCCCTTTCCCCACTGTTTAAATTGCAGCCCTTCCCCCTGGTTCGCCCTCCTGAGCACCCTCCCTGCTTTCTGCCTCTCCTTACAACAGATCGCCTTGTAAACATGTCATGCGTTTGCTTGTTTATCTTGTTTGCCTTTCTCCTCCCACCGACGACCCAGCTTGTGGGGGCGGAGCTTTGTCTGTTTTGTTCAATGCCGCATCCGCAGTACCTAGAACATGTGGTGCTCAAGGAATAGTTCTTTTATTTTTAAAAATACATTTTATTAATTATGCTATTACAGTTGTCCCAGTTTTTCCCCCTTTGTCCCCCTCTGCCTAGTATCCCCCTTCCCTCCAGCAGTACCACCCCCTCTTAGTTCATGTCCATGGGTTATGCATTTATAAGCTCTTTGGCTTTTCCCTTTCCTATACTGTTCTTAACACCCCCCTGTCTATTTTGTACCTACCACTTATGCTTCTTATTCCCTGTATATTTAAACCCATTCTCCACCCTCCCCTACCCCACTGATAACCCTCCATGTGATCTCCACTTCTGTGATTCTGTTCCTATTCTAGTTGTTTGCTTAGTTTGTTTTTTTAGATTCAGTTGTTGATAGTTGCAAATTTGTTACCATTTTGATGTTCATAGTTTTGATCTTCTTTTTCTCTCTTTTTAAAAAGATTTTATTTATTTTATTTTTTAGACAGAGGGGAAGGGAGGTAGAGAGGGAGAGAAACATCAATGCGTAGTTGCCTCTCGTGTGCCCCCTACTGGGGACCTGACCCTCAACCCAGGCATGTGCCCCAACTGGGAATTGAACTGGCAAGCCTTTGGCCCACAGGCCGGCACTCAGTCCACTGAGCCATACCAGCCAGGGCTTGTTTCTCTTAAATAAGTCTCTTTAGCATTTCATGTAATAATGGCTTAGTGGTGGTGAACTCCTTTAGCTTTACCTTGTCTGGGAAGCACTTTATCTGCCCCTCCATTCTAAATGATAGCTTTGCTGGGTAGAGTAATCTAGGTTGTAGGTCCTTGCTTTTCATCACTTTGAATACTTCTTGCCAGTCCCTTCTTGCCTGCAAAGTTTCTTTTGAGAAATCAGCTGACAGTTTATGGGAACTCCTTTGTAGGTAACTCTCTGCTTTTCTCTTGCTGCTTTTAAGATTCTTTCTCTTTAACCGTTGGCATTTCAATTATGATGTGTCTTGGTGTGGTCCTCTTTGGGTCCAACTTGTTTGGGATGGTCTGTGCTTCCCGGACTTGTATGTCTATTTCCTTCACCAAATTAGGGAAGCTTTCTCACTTTTTCAAATAAATTTTCAATTTCTTGCTCTTTCTCTTCTCCTTCTGGCACCCCTATGATTCAGACATCGGTACATTTGGAGGTGTCCCAGAGGCTCCTTATACTTTCCTGTTTTTTTTAAATTCTTTTTTCTTCTTGTTTTTCTGATTGAAAACTTATTTCTTCCAAGAAATATGCTTATTTCTTCCTTATGTTCCAAATTCCTGATACGAATCCCGGCTTCCTCCCCTTCGCTGTTGGTTCCCTGTGGATTTTTCTTTATTTTACTTAATGTAAACTTCATTTCTTCCTTCATGTCATCGCCGCCATACTCAATGAGTTCTTTGAGTATCCTGATCACAGAGTTTTGAACTCTGCAGCTGATAGGTTGGTTATCTTCATTTAGTTTAGTTCTTTTGCTGGGGTTTCGTTCTGTTCTTTCATTTGGGCCATATTTCTTTGTCTCCTCAGTTTGGCAGCCTCCCCGTGTTTGTTTCTGTGTTTTAGGTAGAGCTGCTTTGACTCCCTGTTTTAGTAGCGCGGCCTATTGTAGAAAAGGCACGTGTAAACTGTGTGAGGCGGAGGCTTAGGTGATTGCCAGGGTAGGGCACCCCACTTCACCACTTTGTGGCTCTGTGTGGGTGGAGGCCTCGGAGAGGGGACAGTGCTGCTTCCTGGCTTCTGGAGGTTGCCAGCGCTAGCCCCATTTCCAGTCACTTCACTTACTCCCCATATGTGACTGGTGCCCTTCCAGCTGTTGGCCCTGGTGCTGAATCCTAGAGGGGGTGGGGTTCTGTAGGTTCTAAGACCAGCAGGCCCTTTAAGCAGAGTCTCCTGAAAATCCGGAAGTTGCTTCTGCTGCCCCAACCCCCACTGTTTTTTACACCTAGAAGTTATAGGGGTTTATCTTTCTGGTGCTGGAACCCTGGGCTGTGTGCGGTCTGGCCTGGGGCTGGGATCTCTGGCTCCCAAGGTATCCCTCTCCATTTTTATCCACCACACGTGGATGTGGGACCGCCCGTTCTGCTCCGGTCCATAGCACCTCTTGCCTGTCTCCACGTCTCAACCCCTCCTACCCACCTGGATGACTGTGGCTTCTTTAAATCCTTGGTAGTCAGACTTCCACACAGTTCGGTTTTCTGACGGTCGTGGGTGTTGTTTGTTTGCAGGTTTAGCTGTAATTTTCTCTGGGGCTGCATGAGGGGGTAGAGCACGTCTACCTATGCCTCCGTCTTGACAGGAAGCCCCCCCGAAATATTTCTTAAATGACTGGATAAATTAGCATTTTACATAGAGACGTGCTTCAAATAAGTTTGGTACTTTGAAGTCCTTTTGAATGAGCGTGTGGTTGTCTTCACGGATTGCTGCTTAGTTCCTGCCAACGGTGTGCTCCTTGGTCGCAGCCCCGCATTTCTGTTTTCCTCCCAGCCCTGCTGTCCAACCAGGTGCTCCTGAACCCCGTCCAGCTTGAGGAGAAGTCGTTGCCCCCACCTGTGACCCAGCACGACACAGAGGCTGAGAAGCAGCTGATCCGGGAGGTGAGACCCGGAGCAGGTGGGAGACTGGGTGGGCCCTGGCGGGGAGC